>JASKGO010006144.1:0-36630 GCA_030556065.1 Holobus sp. GC000080
CGAGCAACATGGGTTCGAATCCCACGGCCGGCAAGATATGGGTAGTGGTGTTTGGGTAGGCATCCCCATCACCATGGCTGAAGGACCTTCGGGTCGATAGCCTCCCTGTGCTCAAAAAAGCAGAGAAAAATACAAGTACTACTATAAATTGATGTAATTAAAATTAAAATCTATTTATATATAAAAATAAAACACACACAGGGTCAGCAAAAATTGCGGAAACCGAAGGTTACTTTCAAAGCCAAAGGGGTAGGATTTCTTTTTAACTAAAGGAATAGACCAAATTTTAATTTTAGGTTGTCTTTAAAAGATATCATGAAAAGTGGAAATAGTAATTTCGATGTCAAATTTTTTGAAAATAAAGATGGCGTTATCAAATTTTCCCCATTTTGATTTTTTTTTTCATTTAAATAGCCAAACACACATAATTTTAAGCACTTTCTTTAAATGATCGTAACTGTTCTATCTTTTTGAAACAAAAACAATCTTAAGATACTTTTTGATAATATTATAAAATGATTTTAATTTATTTGACCTCAATAATGGCTTTTTTTTTGGTCTTTGAACTTTTACAGATCCCTTAATAACCAATTTGATCCACCCTGTATATTTGGAGCTTCTTCTTAAGATTAGATCAAAATTAGTCTACAATTCTTATTAAAGTATTTTACTTACTATATTAACATTAGGAATAATCGACCGTTAGAAAAATTTTCACTTACCCTGTATTTTGAATATTAAAAAAAAATCAATTACAAAAGTAGCATTTACAGTAAACAAGATAATATAAATAATTAAATAAATGAGAGTGTATAAAAAGAACGTAAGTGTCAGTGCAATTACAGTAATAATTGAAGCCGTAAACACCTCTGACGGAATTATTAATGCTGATAGTAACACATTTAAAGAGGGTTAAGTAAAAGATTAAAGAGCAGCCCTTTGAGACCGTAATACACAGTGCTAAATAATTAATCTGAACACAAGCGAATCTAGTTCCCCGGCAAATTATTTATTTTATCAGCAATAATCATGTATTATTTGCTATCCTTTCGAAGTTCGATCACGATTCGGACAAACAACTAAGTTTTACTTCTCCCAAACGAAGTCAATTTAATTATAGCTAATGGTACCTATTGGGGCAGCATGTATGCGAAACAATTTTTGTGTGAAATTTCATTACATGTAAAGCCCATATAATACCGATAATAATTAAATTAAGTGCTTCGCAACAAAATGCCCATTGACAATAAACGCGGCTTTGGAAAAGCGGCGCGCGTATGGTGAATACTCAAAAGTGACATGAATATTATTATTATTATTATCACAACAATAATAATGGATGTGAGACAGAGAAAAATAGTGAACGGTCATCAATCTTTATGCGAAGTGCAAATTGAACGATGATGTATCTGTTTCTCTGCACGTGGCTTTAAGTTGCAGGATGGATTTCGCAAATTCCTCCAAGAAGCGCACAATAATTAAAAATCCATTAGAGAGGCCTTAAGGGGCGAGAGCTGGGAAGAAAGGGAATTATCTATTATTGGTGTTTAATAGCGATGCAAATACAGCATCAGGACAAAGAAAGGTGCAGCTTTGATGCTGAATTTACGTCTCGTTTTTCCCACCATTTAATTATTTAACTTTTATAAATATTTAACAACTAATGCAGCTTTTAATTGCCAAGTTTTAATGAATATTTCTAAACAATTTTGTTATTAATTGTAACAACCGCTTAATAATTAAATATTTAATGAATTAAATACAAAATAAAATAAAAATGTTTCAAAAATTTAATTTATCAAAAAATGCTTAAGCAATAGACCAAAAAATAATAAGATTTCAGAAAGAAAAACTATTTAATTACCTAATTATTATTTTTAATAATAGTAATAATAAGTTTTATTATTTCCCATATAACAAAATTATTTAATAAAATAAGAGAACAAAAGATTAGTTTTATCGTGAAAACATTTAGATAATTATCAATCGACAAAGATTTTGCCTTGCAGATTCTGAATGCACATCATTACTGCATACAAGATACAAGCAACGTTCAAGATAAGGCAAACCTTTGTATACGCTAAACTAGGGATTTATTTTTTTATATAGGTTTTTCCTTATTTAGGATAAAAATTATCCATAAAACAATTTCCTTTTGGGTTATTTGTATAATTATTTCCAATTTTCTGTTGACTTAAAATATATTTAATAATTTTTTAGTTAATTCAGAAAATACAGGAAATAGATGTTAACCTATTTCATACCTCGAAAACTTTTTGAATTAAAAAAAAGATTGATGTTTTTTTTTTCGTAAATTGTCAAGATTTTTCAAGAAATTGCTTACTTCCGGTCATTTTTGTAAAATGATCATTTGAGAAAATCATCTTATATTTCACATTTTTTACAGTATTTATTATTCATTTTAGTATTTATTACTGAGACTTGTGCTCATTAGTGACATTAATTTTTGATTTGCGAATTGTACAGAGTTTTAGGGAATCATTGTAAAAAAAAAAAACATATTAAAATTGTGCAGTATTAGTTCTATTTTATCTTTTATTTTTTCTTTTCTCTGTCCACTTATGGACAACTAGCGCATGGCGACCCAAGACATTATCAACTAATAGGAACGAAACTAAAATAAATAACAACGCAATTTAAAATAAATGCAAAATATAATAATTAATATAGAAAAGTAAAAAATAAAGTATAACTAATACTGAACTATATTACACCATTTTTTTTTTTGTTGAAAATGAAAACAATTCCTATAATTCTTACAGCAAATTCAAATTTCGTTTTTATCGACCGGGCAATTAAAATTAAAAACACAGTTACCAATATTTCTTTTTATGGAAACATGACTTAATTCTAAAAATGGAAACTTCTTAACAATTTCAATTGAGCATCTAAGCAAAAATAACAAGGAATTAACAACAATATTTGAAACAAAATGTCCTTATTGCTAAAAAAGTTTCGGAAAGACCATAAAAAGTACCTACCTGTCCCAATAAAAACCAATAAAAAACAAAACTCTCCACAGAGCAGAGAAAATATTTTGAAAACGTTCCGATGAAAAACCCCAGAAAGCGAGTTTCCGGAAATATCATTTGTCAAAAAAAAAGGGAGGTATAATTCGAAGCAAATAAAAGGGCACACGTGTAGGCACGTGTCGAATTGATGTGTACGTTGCCACTCTTACGACTCCCGCGGGACGCCGAACGCAAATAAATATTATTAAAACATCATAGGACGAAATGGAAACACGTCCGCAACGTTTATTTACAACCGGAAGCACGCGCGCCTTAATTGCGTAATGATTTCTGTCGCGCATAATCTAATTGAATCGTGATTCATGTTGGCACCCCATCGTGTGTGAATGTACAGCGCGGAGGTGGATGCAAAGGTAATTTCCGACTGTCAAGTGTGCAGCGGCAGTCGACGTGCATGATACGGCAGTGTATGGCCTGGCTGCGGAGTCCGGAATGAAGTGATAAGCAGGCGTAAAGTGTCCGCCCGTTGTGATTGGCGTATAATAGACAATGCGACGTCTTGCAGCCCCTTGAATATTCATGCGAACGCGTCTCACCCGAGAGAAGAGACCGGAAACGGCGCGCAACGTGAAAAGTACTTTCTTTGGTCTCATCTATATTAAGGTCCTGGCATGGTAATCAATCTAAACCTCTTTACTTACATGTATATGCTTTCTAAAAACTATTATGCTGCTAGTTGCAGGAAACAATTTTCGACAATTTATGAGCTAGTGAAGGATTGTGTCGCGAAACTATACCGCGCTATATTAACATTTTTCAAAAATATATTTTCGATTAAGTGTTTCTGATCAGGCAACAAACAGTATCTAGCAGTAACAAAAAATACAAGTAAAGAAAAGAAAATATAATTGAAAAAGGGAGCACTTAAACTTAAATTACTTAGCAAAAAACAAATAAATCTCCTCTCGGGACAAGAGGCGCGAACATGAAACGCAACTTAAGAAGATTTTTGACTGACAGAATTTAATTAGAAATAACTTGCGACTATAGTATCTTGACCCTTTTTTGGGTAATTTAAGGCATCTAAAAGCTACCAAGCATGAATTAACTGCGCATTCTGTCGCTTGCAGAGGATATACACAATGTGTACTATATCTTGCAATCTGGTTTCCTTCGTACATCTTTTTGCATTGCAATTGCAGCCTTCCTCTTGCCGAGCAAAAAGGCAAGACTGCAGCGGATCAATTAGCTAAGTGATTGTCCACAATGTATTCGGTTTCTCGCCTTTATCTTATTTCGCCAACTTTCATCCCATAAGGATAACTTTCAAAGAGCTTCATTAATATATGATTAATATTAAAGCCTCCCTTTCTTTGTCTGTATGTTGTGAATATATCGGCATACCAAAAACATCTGAATTATAGATGGAATTCATACCGGGAGAAGCAAAGAGACAATCCGAAAACTCCGCTTTATACTTAAACAACTTCAATGGAACTTTATTGAATACGTGACATATTTGCGTAGTCAAGTCTTTATACTTATGTGTATGGGAAAATTGTCAGTGTTTATGCAAAGCGAAAGCTCGCAGTATAAGCCGAGCAATATCGCCTAATGTGTTTAAACAAATCCCGAAAACGTTCTCCAAAACATACACTCACTTGTGCTGAATTACGGCCGTGGTTTCTTTAAAGGGAAAAATGCTGCCATTTGGAAAAAGGAAAACGCGAATAAACACAAAAGTTAGTGCAGCTAGCAGGGCTTTCGAAACAATTAAGTGACAACTCAAATTACGCTTCGGGTAATGGAATTTATTTCTTTGCGTGTCCGTACGAGACTAGTATTGGAAATTTAATCCCTGTATTGCAGTATTACGTACAAAACACAACCAGCGAAACAAAAAATACGTGCCGAAGAAAAAAAGTGTTGAGGGAAAATTAAGAAAATAAACATGAGATGTGTGTGCCTCATTATTTTAGTGAAAAATACACCACTCGTTGCAGGAGAGCGTCGCGACGTCCGACGCTCTTATTGAGCTCATTTAAAGGTGCTCGTCTGATGGAGGCCAGAAGTTGTATTTTATATCATTTCTGCTCGTCCTACTTATTTTTATTTCTCTTTGCAACTTATAAATTGTTCTTTTTTTGTAAACTAAACTTATTATTATTTAAGATGTTTTTTTTTTTTGTTATTTATTACGTTAGTTTTAGGCTTAGGTTTCAAAGATAAACTAATTATATGCAGAGTGATAGTATCATTTAATTATATTGTGTAGTTTTTAACTTCCGGACTGTTCCGGTGCTGCCATCGCGCTCTTCCTGTTGCTGTCGTCTTCTTTGTGTTGCGTTTTTGCTTGTACTTAATTTAAATATTCTTTTGATTATTATAGTGACTGTTCTTAGTTATTTAAATAAATTAGTCAATTTCGTAAAAAGATAAAATAAAATGTTACAAATTGCAAAGACAGTAGAAAAAAAATCTGAACATTAAAAACAAAAAACAGAAAACAATAAAAAGAAAAATTAACATAAAAAAGTAAAATCTGCTTGCCGTTTGAATATTTGCCAAGGCTTAAACGTTTTGGGTGTTTTCGGAACATGTCGAAGAAGACGGAGAAGACACGGTCAAAGTTTTTATTGAAGTTTCATGTTAAAAGCTCGCCTCGTAAAGACGAACTACTACATTGCAGATTGCGGCGTCGCGTACACAGACAGCATCAACTAGATTTCCTCTGTTCGAAACGTCTGTGGAAAGTCTTTTTTATGCCGGCGCGCGAAACGTCACTGTTGGCGATAAGAGCTATAAGTCATCCATGGGATTTTATGGATTGCGTAACCCAGAGCGAGCACTCAAAGTCGAAAAATCATTAGTGCCGAAACGAGGGTTTCACTCTAATTGCGACTCATTGATGGCATTATTAATCTGAAACACCGCATCGAAATACATCGGCGAGAATCGCCGCGCCATAAATTTTTATTACCAGGTATATTATTACTACACTGCTAACGGCACACTATATTCCAAGAAACATTAGCAAACATTTTATACGAAAAATGCATCGATCGAGCAAGTAGGAGTTACTACTGTTCTTTGCTCGCAAAGAAAATAAAACTGTTGCCGGGTAGGAAAAATATTTGGCTGCGAAACGAACGCGCATAATTTAAAACATATTGCTGTTTGTTCGTTCGAAGGATAAACAGACAATTTTCATAAATATAGAATGAAATCGCAAGGATCTCCATTGTCAATAACTGCTAAGAGCTTTTTTCGTTCGCGTTTCCTTTTTATGAGTTTCAGGCTCTCTTTTTTGGCTTGCGGTCACTTTCTCTTGCATTTTCTTTTTATCTTTCTATAATAGATAGAAAGCTCTCTTCGGCACTCCCACCTACAACATTATGTTATTTATTAGTTCTTTAAATAATTTCTAAAAAGGTGCGCTTGTATCGTTGCTGAATGATTGGGCAAAGGCGGGCTAGCAAGAAACGTGTCCTAACCAACTGGTCCTCACAAAGTCGACCCTTATTCCTTTTATTGTTATTAGGACCCGAAAAGTTATACGAGTATTCCCCGAGGATATGCACGCACACAAACTTGCTTGGCTAGTATAGAGGAGCCCTCTTACCACTCCTAAAGCTCAATTTGCATAGCAATCTGGACGCGTTTTACTAAGACGTTAGTGAAACGTTTTATTGTTATTATATTAAATTACTTTGAGAGAATTCGCTTGTTTTTACCTTTTTAGACAATTCCCTTGAAAGATTTTTTATCTAGTTTGCTAATGGTGCTCCTCGTTGAATAACAACCGTCTCGGGAGTTCGCAAAGTAAATAAATAACGTATTTATTTAGGGTTGCATTTAATTTTTCCTATTTTTATTCTCATGTTTTTTTTTATACCTACAGAAATATGAAATGTATGGAATAATGTTTTGAAACATACATTAATTTTTAATTAATATAAAAAATTGACTATACAGTAACCACAGGAAAGAGGTTCGCCCAATTCATTCATTAATCAACCAATTTTCATATAATTAAACAAATCGGCATCATCTAGGGTTTCGCAGAAAAAAAAATCTCTTTATTTATTTAGAATGTATTATGTAATTTATTTATCAAACAATTCAGTTTTTTTAATTTGTCAACGATAAATTCAAAGAAAATTTTAATTTCCAATAACATTTTGGTTCAATTTATATAAAACTGCAACTTCAATAAAAGTACGTGAAATTTTAAGTTTTATTTTAACAAATTATATAAATTTTTAAGCCATATAAATAATACCAAGGATCGCTACATAAAGAATTTGACGAATAAATAAAATGGTGTATGCAAAGATTAAAATAGATTTATCAGGTCCAATGTGAAGGCGCCGGGTATTCATTGCTGAAAAGGCTTGGCGACTCTCTATTTTCGACCATATTTTCTATTATTTGTTCTATTCTAATGATAAAATTAATTGCAAATTTTCATTTTTTTTCTACAAAAATGGGATTGTAAATAGAACAAATGAAGGGGGTGTCCAATTATCACTTGGTATCAATCTATATAATAATATTAAATATTTAATGATTTTAAAAAGTAAATAATTTATATAAAAACGTAACTGACTAATAAAAATTAACTTATAAATAGGGATTTTATATTTAACATAAAAGTAAATTAAAATTTCAATTATTTGCAAATATAAAATAAGTATTTATTGAAATTAAACACAACTTCACTCTTTTAATTTAAATTGTGAATTGCATGCAGTCATTCGCATTCTTTCTGAGCTTCTAACAGCTTCTAAATGAATGCCAATATTACGCGTATATTCAACTCCATCATTACGTCTCGCTTAGTACAACGCTAAATTGCTAAATAAAACAGCAGCAACCAAAACGTTTAAAAACTCAACACGCAAACATGATTAACCTATTTACACCACATTCAAAAAATTGATTACCGAAACGCTGCAGGCGAAAAAAGTTTAATACATCAAAGTAATAAACTGATCGACATAGATGAGAAATTTTTCAGACGAAAACAAAGGAAAAAACAGCCCCCGAAAACATAATGGATGACGCGCAGTGGAGGTAATAAGCGAATATTTAGCGCGCGAACAAAAAGGAAACTTCGGCAAGAAATTTAATTACTGCGTTCTTTGCACTAAATGAAAAACATTTTACCTACTACTCGCAGCACATACGTATCGTAAGATTACGAACTTGATAAACGCGCTTATTTTACTAAAACAATCCTTTTGATGTGCTTGCATGTAAAGGGGCCCACCTAAAGTTCCCCATTAATTAAACCCGGTGGCAGCAGAAGCCGCTAATAGCAATTGGCAGACCGGATTTCTTTTTTCATGCAAACAAGAAACGGACCATATTTATCATTTTAATTATGTATGAAATCTTAGCAGAGTCGCCCCCGAGTCGCAAATGTGTGCGTGCAATATGGTGCATAATTAATAATTAAATTTCGAGGATAGTGGAGATGCGGTTAATGCTAACTAACACGGGGTCCATCCACTGTAATAACGTGTGTCGTCGGAATATGTAACGACTATAATATCAATGCAAATACGTGCCGAGGGTTGACAAACAAACAAAGGTGAGACCGAGACGAAATCCGTTGAAGGCGCCCACACACCCTCCGATTACATTCGCCACCCTGCGTGTTAAACATGTCGCTTGCCGTACTACGTACATCCATAAAGTATAGACAAGGATATGCGAAAAAAGAAGTTTTCCCCAGTGTTCCTTTTGAATATTACAAAACGTTTATTATATGGTGGGCCGCCCTTTGTTGCTTCCTTCGAAACATCCGCGTCACGCAAAAACAATTGTCTTGGCTTTTCCCAAATGGGACGTGCGTTCTGACAGCCATTGTTAATGTGTTGGCACAACAGTTCGACACTTTTCTTTAAATCGCACAGCGTCCGTTGCTCTTCTAAGTAATTGAGTTAAAAACTAATCATTGAAGAATAAAGCGTGTAATACATGAGACAGTTGTTCTCACAAAGAACACTTTTTTGTTTTATTTCATTTAGGATTTGTTTAGTGTTTTTGTTTCATTTTTGTAAATGTTTTTTTTTTTTCGTTTCGACGTAATCATTTTATTTTTCATGCAAAATATAAATTAAATGTTTTTTGAAATGAAAAATGAGTTAGCAAAAAAGCGCTTTAAAATCAAAAGCTTTTGATTCTTTCATCAAAACAGCTTTTTGGTTATCATTTCCCGGTTAATTAAAAAAATATTTCTTTGCAATTATTTTGCCAAATTAAAAATATGTACAGGATTACCGAAAAGTATAGAAATGGCCCATTATCTATTAAAAATGCTTAAAAATTAAATTTAAAAGTTTAATACTCGTAGTAACGGATTTTCTAAGTAAATTAAAAATTCGAAAAATTATATGTTGCTATTCTCACTGCATTTCAGTGTAACATTAAATAAAAAATCAATCAAAATAATTTAAAGTCGCGCTAATGTAGATAATTACATTTAAAAAAAAAGAAAACATTACTTAGAGTAACTTATGTGTAACTTTTTTATCGAAGTCCCTGTAGAACCTAAGTTAATTTTAAAATGTAGTCTACAAGAGTCCCAACTTTGTGCAAAAATATAATCCTATTACCGTTATTAATATAGCCACAATAAACTTAAGTGATACACTGCTAACTTCCTGTTCCCCGCGCCTTCACATGTAACTTTTTTGGTTTTACAGTAATTTCAATATTCTTTTAACTATTCAATCATTTTACACGCTTTATTTTTCGATTTAAGTAATACTGAAAAAATATTCTTTAATTACAGAAAGCTTTGTTAATCCGTTAGAACATCAATGCCTTGATTTATTGTTTACCAATACTTAAAAGCTAATATCCCAGGGCAAGTTTTTCAAATACTAACAACTCTAATACCACTGTTGTTTCCTACACCTTAGCTTAGCTCTACCCTGTTGCAAAAGTTTAGTGCAAAACCATCGGCCAAAAATCACCGCGGTATTAGTTTATGCGTTCGAAATATTTGGCACTTTCGACTTTGAACATAATTTTATATTGAAATTTAATTTTATCGCTTACCCTGTATGACCGAAATTAATTTTTGATTATGCATCCCAAGATTATGCAAAAGAAACTTTACTTTTAATATCTTTACTGGTATTAATAAAGAAATAAAAATTATAAGGCGTAATTCTTATGCTTTCCACAAGAATTCATTTTTGGAATAAAATTCAGGATGTTCCATCTGAAGCATGAAAGTTTATGTAAAAGTATAATTGTTGAGCTTTTAACTTTTACAGGTACTTTTGATTTTTTCTATAAGATTGTTATAAAACAAAGCGGTTGTTTTTAAAATTTCAACTTTTCATCAAGGAATAAAAAATATACAATAAAATATGAAAAATTACATTGGTTCAGCATCCAATTGTTTAGCAGAAAGAAAATTCTCCGGGTTTAATTAAACCGTTCTCCAGCGGTTCAATTGCGATGTGTTAGATTGCACGTAAAGATTTTAATTACAACATTGTAGATATGTTGGGGCAATAATCGTGTGTATCGTGACCTGGGTTAATTCTATCACGTCTGGAATATTAAGAGAGCCCGCAAGGTACATGTGTGAAAGCCATTACTGCCTTGCATCCAGGTACTATTGGTATGCTTTAATCAGATGATGGGACGTCAAACTACTTTTGCCGAATACACATTCCAAGACATTAAATTTAACGACGCGCAGTTATATCTTCAATACTTTCACGTTGTTATTGAGTGGTTTTCTGCTGAAACTATCAAAATATGAATCTGCATAGTAAACCCACTTGCACATACAGCCGAAAATGCTTTCAAATTTAAATAAAAAATTCACGAATTTTTTTCGTTGCCGCTCTTTTTCCCGCTCGTAATTTCACAAATGCAAACGAAAAATTAGAATTGATGGAAAGCGGAAATAATACTGGCTTCATTTACAAAAAACGACGAATAAAATTTTTGTTATGAAAATTTATGGATTTGGAAAGAGATGGAGGAACGTATTATTTGCAGTTAAAAAAATTAAATGTCACCAGTAAGTTAAATAAAATTGAAGAAAATCGATTCAAAATTTCACGATTTATTGATGAAACATTAATTTTGCTAATTATTTTAATTAAAAGTTATTAAGAGCTCATGTAATTATTTGGCTTGCAGTACCTTGTTAATGTATGATTATAAGCAAATTAATTTAATTAATAAAATACTTAATTTAAAATTAATTTCTGTGAAAACATAGCAAAATTTTCAGCAGAACCAATAAATTTTCGCAAAGAATATTTGGAAAAATAAACAGAAAAGTTTACATGATTTCGTTTGCAAATTTAAAATTTGGCAAATATCCAATTTTACTTGGACATTTTTATTCCGAAGTAATTCCTTTTGTGCATATTTACACGAGCAGTGTCGCTCAAAGGGCCCAAGAATCCGATGGTAAAATATTGAAACGAATGCATTTATCACCAAGTCAAATGCTGCGCATTCGCAAAAAAAGGGAATAGCTTCAGTTAAGTAAAAGCCGGTGACGCCCCAACAATGCACTTCTTCCGTGCAGAGGTTTCCCCGAAGCCGCAAGGTACTTACATAATATATTTCGGAGTAAAAAATATATGATAAGAGTCGGCGGCGGCATTGACGAATAAATTTTCATAGAAGAGTTTACAAGGAATTATGTTATTGTTTGCTGCTGGCCCGGAAGTAAAGTTCACTTTATGCATTTGGGTCGGCGGGCTTTTTGGGAATACGCTATAGTACAGAACAAACACACAAAGACCGCACTACTGTAGCAGTAGTGGCGGCGGCGGCGGCAGCAGCAGCAGCAGCCGCCGAAATGTGATGATGAAATATTCATGCGTGTATGAATTCAGCTCGGTTCGATGGAAAAACAGCATGTAAAAAAAAAATAAACGCGCAATGCACTTTAATTGAATCGCGAAAATGATTAATTACACGGCCGATGTGTGCGCAATACATTAGAAGAACACTTGCACTGAATGTATGCAAATTGAAAAGGGTGCGAAATTTGCAATGCTAAACCATTTTTCTTCGGATTTTCACGAAAAATCTCCAAAGTGAATTACCATGAAGGATTCCGCTGCTGCTTCTAATATGCACTTTCGAAGTGCAACAACTTCATAACGGACAAATGTGTCTCATTGCTTTTTTAAAGGCTTAATTTTATACGGAAAATGCTCCCGGTGAACTCAACTTTTTAATCATTACAGGGCTTAAAAGCTGCCATTTTACTTGTTTTTATTCATAAACTTATAAACTAATTTGATTCAGTTATAGCAAAAAAAATAGTTGCATCATTCAGATGAATTGTGAATTTAAGGAAAAATGTAGCTGATCTCGGCAATTTTCACATCTAGAGGGACCAATTTAAATGTTAAATATATGACCAGTTGACCACAACTCCGGCCCTATGATCTACATAACAACCTCCATTTTTTTAATAGACAGTGACATATCTTTTTAAGGTTTTTAATTCCAAAAATGGTACAAATAATTTTATCGTAACTATCCATTTTGTGGATTCATAATTAAGATTAAATTTTCCGAATTTATATGTGTGGCTATGCAGAAAAAAAAACACGATTGAACCCATAATTTGTAACGTTTTTAGAGGATAATTTCGGTTAAATATTCATTTGGAGGCTTTATAATCATCATTTCTATGAAAAAAGAAAAACTAAAAAAAATCATAATTTCTAAAGTTAAAAGCATGATGCTACACCACTTTTGAAACTTTTCTCTTACATTAAATGCACCACTTTGACAACACTTTAGAAAACAAAACTAAGTTAATTTTGAGAATTTAAAAGAAGAACAAGTATTATCCATATTCTCAACCGCCCTTTCTTAGTTAAAAATTAAAATGGTAATAATATCTCGAAAACAAACAACTAATACATTCCCCTTGAAGTGAATAAAATCTGTGATTGCTGCGAAGTAGGTTACAGGAATATAAATGTAATCGTATATTAAACATTAAAATTTCGCATTACATTTAAAAATTGACGAATTCGGCCATTATAATTTGAATTTATTCGTTTACCATTTAAGCGGCGATTGCAACTATTTATTGCAACCCCCCGGTAATACAATTATAAACCATAGTATAAACTATTTTAATTAGTAATAAAAAATTTAGATCCACACTATAAAATGTAAAAATAAAATAACTTATGTAGAATTACATTAGGGACACAAAAGCAATAAAAAAGTGTAATGTCGAGCAGCAAGTATGATTAAGTGACAAAAGTGCTTGTAATATATGCATACAGGAAATAACTTCGCACATGACTGATAATTAAAAGTGCGATGCAAGTTATGCGTACAAAAATTGGAAACCATTTTAAAACCAAATGAAATTTTGAGCATTTTACGAGCGCTGAAAATGAATTGCGATCGATTGCGATGTTTATCGACAAGCCTCACAATCGGCGCATAAAAGGAAAATGCCAAAACATTTCCGGACTCCTATTCTTCCAACGCAAGATTAGGTGGGATCTACCTTGCACGCGCGTGAGGCCTGAATACGAGGAGTGAGATTTTTGTTGGTTTAGGATCTGCCACTGCTTCTGCATCTAAGGGGAAAAATTACTCAAAGCCGCATTTCATTCCGGGTTAGTATAAAGTAGACGACATTTCAAATTTTGCTGTTCTTTTTTTGGTGTGGTTGTTTTTATATTTTGGAAAAGAAAAGAAAAATAAGTATGTTGTTTTATTATTTGCGGTATAAATTAACAATAACACCGGGAGCGCGATAATTTAACTAGCAAATTGCAAATATTGAACAAACGCAAAAGTAGCTGTAAATAGTTCATAATTATGGTCTATTCGCGTAGCTTACAAGCAAATGTTTATACAAATTATGTTGAATTATGAACTTTCCCAGTGCGCATTTGTTGTAACATTTGACGTTCGCGCTGTTTGCTTTCGCCTTTATATATTTAGTGCAAATGCGCCAGCGAGAATTTCGTATAACGGAGCAATTTCAATTTCCAAGTACAATACGCAAAATATTTCATTTTTAAGGATAAAATTGTCACCGGTGTTAAACGGCGCAAAAAACAACCGTCCTCGGGGAGCAAAACGCGCTACAATATATGAAAATTCTAAAGTCTAGATACTTTAGCGCTTTTCCATGAACCAGTTTGCAAGAAAAAAAAAGGAAAACATAATATAGAAACAACAACAACAACGCAATTTATTTCCGCTTCTTCTGCAGACACACCGCCTTGTCTCGAGAAACAATAATTTTTGTCCGTTTTGTTTTGTCCTGGTGTCAGCGCAACTGCTTGTATGTAGTTGGTGCATCCGGAATGCAAGTTGAACGAACGGTTTCATTTATCAATTTTGCGCGGCTCGTAATTCGGACTCAGGAATTGCCACCCCCGACAAATAAATGCGCATACTACATACATGCACACACCAGGCATGTGCAAATAAACATGCCGACTCCTCACGGTTTTATTTACGGCCACGAGACGTAAATTCGTTTCAATCCTTATGCATACATTCAAACACATTTAGTTGTCTCTTGTTTGGAAGTCAATTAAGTGCTGACGTAAGGTTAATGAAGAAAAATTGCATGCTATTTTTTTTCTTTTTTTTTTTAATTACAATTTAGATTTCTATAAAATGTGTTTAAAAAAATCAATATAATATAATATAATTATTTAAAAAATCCATCAAGAATATTTTGTTAATATGCTGAGGAATTTTATTAAGCTTGTAACACTTTTAGCATTTCAGCAGGTTAAATTCCGCGTTACTCGAATTTGCACAAAACAGTTTACGGAGAAAAAAGCAGGGCCCAAAAGAGGATCAGAAACTCAGAGCAAACATTAAAAACAAACGAAACAAAATTCCGGCGAAAAAGTTCAGACGTCTCTGACATATCCGCCCTTATTAATATTTGCGCAAATAACGCACAGGTGTGACGAATTGCGGACAATTCCCGTTGTCGTTACTAGCTGGACGCAGACTAATTCGTTCATTTGTAAATAGGGTGCACCTTATCCCCGGCCGGGACATCACACAATATTAAAACAATTTATCATAAATGTTAGGAATGCCTTTTTCGCCATTGTTCCGTTCCGTAGACATATAAAGCATATCTTTCCGGTTTATCACACACGTACAAAGTAGGGAAATTTCGGGGGCGCAAATTTATGGAATACTTATAAAAATTACCTCGTCCATTGTCACATAAATCCCGAACCGTAAAAAGTCCACGGAACTTACCTGAAACAAAAAAGGGCAAACATTACTTTCAGGTAGCATTTCCCGAACAGTTAAAACTAATTAAACTTCCGTAATAGTTTATCACAAGATTTCCTCAGCTTTTACCATCGAAAAAGAAAAGGTGAGCAACAACAACAACAAGGCAAGTTTGCTTACGGGGGGGCCAGTGGAAAGACGTTTGATGTAAAAAAGTTGGGAGGTAAATTTTTTAAGGAAACTTTGTTAAGTTTTGTAAGCCTAAATGGCGAGAAGAAGCGATGCGCTAAATTGTTAAAAAGCTTTAAAGTGTGCGCCTTTTCAGAAGTTTTGCCGTCTGTGTGCTCTTGCTTGCATTCATTTTCTGTGTGTCTGCTTTGCGGCGCAAAAAAGCACCGTATACCCGATGAAAAATTAATGGTGTGCACTAGTGATTTTTAATTTGACCTCGCAGAGCTAAATTTTCCCTTCGGAAGCTGCTTGTAATTGAGTTAAATTAGACTCGATAGGTACTCGTTCCGAATAATTAAACAGCTGTTTTCTCTTGATTATCGACTATCAAACTTCAAACTATATACGCTAAATGTACGAAGGGACTGGAAAGGCGAACATTAAAAACCCGAAAATAGAATTGTAGTACATAGTTGAAAGGAAATGGCCTGGGAATTGAAAGTAGGCTCCTCTCAGATGACTTTTAAATTCCTTTTTAGTATACTTTCCAACTTTTTCTTCGGAACACTCTTTCCCTTGTTTTAATGTGCAAGATCTTCGAAAGAAATTTGAATACATTTTCATGGAATAAAATCAATTTGCAAGGGATGTCGCCTGTAAATAAATATTCAATGTAACTTTCATTTTTTTAAACAAAGGAAAAAATCCTAATAAAATAAATTGTTATATTGATCATCTTGGTCAAAATATTAATATGCTGGCGTCATCTAATATTTTCCTACCGTCTTTTTTAATGTTCTAAGCAAGTTAGATATTTAAAATTATCAGAAACGCATTTTATCCATGAGGTGAACTTCATTATATTAAATTACACCCCACATTATTTATTTGATCTTTAAGTAACCTTAAAAAACAAATAATTTTTGTAATATTTTTATTTTAATGTCTAAATATTAGAACAGTTGTAACAAAATTATTTTTACTTTACTTTTATTTCCCTTTTTTTGGATTCAAGGGTTAATTTCTGAGTTCAAAAATAAGCACTTTTTTAATTTTTAAATTGCTCATTGATTGTCTTATATAAATGAGCAAAATTTCATAGAAATATATTGGTAAATAAAGAAATGAAAGGGGCGAGCCACTTTTCCGTGTCACCCTGTATAGAAAAAAATAAATCATCATTTGAAAATAAGAGCCAAAAATGAAAGTTTCACTATTAAAAAGAAAAAAGATGATTGAAAAATTTTTCGGGAAATTTGATCTCGAAATTGTGTTATCGAGACAACCAATTTGATCCACCGTGTACCATTTTAAATGAAAAGCCAAATTATAAATATATTTACTATTAAACAAAATCAATTAGATAAGAACAATAAATTCATCGCGCGTTATCAACAATAGAAACATCAAAAGCATTTATAAGTATTGTCGACAGTGTGCAAGCTCAGTTTAGCTGTAATACACGAGTGAAACTTTGTACGTAAATAATTTATTGGCCCTGTGACAGATCGGAAAGTGGCCGATCGCATGAAGATTAATGTTGCGTTGCAAAGAAGTCGAGAGCACCCCCATACGAAAAAACACCGAAAAGCGCCGCACACGATACAATCTGGAACGTGAGTGGTAGTGATGCTACATTCTGCACAGGATACATAAGTGTAGCACGAGTCTCAATAATGCCCCCGTAATTTATCGTATCGGTCACACTAGTCTAGCCATAATTTTCCCAGTCATTTGTCATCGATGTGACGCGAAAGAAACTCGCCCAGGCGACTTCTTTTCCACATTATCGAAATTATCCTTTGTTTCCCAAATTACCGCCGGACCTTTATGAATGTAAACAAGAGTTCTCCAACTATAAATCACCTCGTTTTTTCTCGCCCATTTGCATTTCGTCCAGTGACAGCAATTTATAAAACAATATAGAATACATTAAGGGACACAAACTCACTGTTGCCACTAACAATACTTGTATACAGCAGATGCCGACAGAATTCGAATATTTAGCAATCGTTAGAAAGTCATTAATCTGTAAAGGCAGTAATGAAACACTAATGAGGTTTCTCTTTTTCATATTTGATATTTTATTCGAAAAGGTTTCGAAAACTAGTTTCGGAATTGCAGAATCATTTATAATATTCTAGTTCTTCTATAGTGGGTACTTACTTGCAGTGAAAGAACGTCATTTATTATTTCCAATTGCATTTTATTCGCCTGGAGTTTCGGATGAAATAAATTAGAGGTGCTTTTAATTCGAACAGCGACATAAAGTAAAAATTTTACGACTCAATGTTACTTTAATCTTATCGAAGATAAAATTTCACAAGGTTATAAATTGCTATTACACACAATAAAATAATTCACTATAAATTTAAGCCGTTGTATTGCTTTCGAATAATATTTTCAAGGATAAATTTCATGACCTTTGCGTGATTATTAATAATAAAAATATTCTTTATCGGTTTTCTATAATATGAAATAAAGTTTAATGTTCGTTATATGTTGCATTAAATTGTTATAACGCTATAAACAAAATAAATTTGAATCAAAAATATGAATATCTGATGTGAAGGCGCCGGTAAATACATAGTAGACAAATAGAGAACGAGATGGGAAACCAAAACAGGATTTTTTTTCGATTCTATGTTAAAGTAAATACATCACTTTCATGAAATTTTGATTTTCACCTTACTTTTTGGTTATACCGGAAATTGCGACTTTTAAGTGGAACACTCCAACTTTTATTTATTATTTTGACCACTTAAAAATTAAAAAAGTATTTTGTGGAAAAATAAATATTTAATCACGTTCCTTTTTTTTAATATCCTCCACTCCACTTCCAGTCACGTTGATAAAAAATACGTGGCCTACGCAAAAAGTAAAATTTTTCTTATTTTTAAATTTAATTCAAAATTTCAAAATTATAATACGTTTTCGGGCACGAAATAAAATTTTTACTTAAAAAATTGCACAGGATCTTTGAATTCTTTGAAATCAATGAATTAAGTTCTTTTTTTTTTTCAATGAAACTATCCACTTTTAATAGATTATCACTAATTACAATAAAATGAATCACAAGAGGAGCATTTCTTCTTCTTTTTTTCAAGAAAATTATTGTTAATTTTATTTAATTTGTTTCATTTTCATCAACTTTTAAGTTATTAGTTTTCTAAAAATTTAAGAAATATTCAATATAGACTTATCAAATAACCCCTATTCTCATCCAACTGTTTACTAATTAAAACAAGGTGAAATATTTGATTAAATTAATAATGCAAATAAAAAAAACATCTGCCTTTTTTAGGTTACTCATATATCAAAGCCTTCAAGCTCTCTTTATAATTACCAATTTATTGGCATAAATATTAATTTTTTACCACTTCCGGTTTAACAGTAAACAACCCCAACTTTTGACTTTTAAATAACTCCTACCTCTTTTTTAACATTTTTTTTTTATTCTAGTGACAATTTTGACTTCCAAATGAACATTTCGTTAATTTTTGTATTGCCCAAAAATTCAATTAGATAAATTTTAAAAAAACGGTTGGGGTGGGCCAAAAACCTTGGCCTTCCGGTATGAGACAAAATTTTCTTAACGAATGGAGAGAGAATAAATTATGAAACACTATAGCCAAGCAAAAATATGCAAATTTCTATGCATTTCAGTTAATTAACCGTACAATTTACAAAACTTAATAAATTTTTCCACTAGCACCGCCAAGAATTTGTTACTTTAACATTAAATTTGCATTTTTTAAAAAGCTTAACCTAGAAATATTATCGCCCAGTACAAACTTTCTTTATTTTATCGATTAATTTTATTTTTACGACACACATAAAAGTATATAGCAGACGCTCGTTTTAAAATTTTACGTCCTTTGTAATTCAGCTAAATTATGCATTTTTATTAATCATTGTCAACGAATGTACTATAAACACGTATACGTCGAGCACGTATTAAAAATTATTATTTAAAATATAATATCTGCTAAACAAAAGGATAAACTTGTGTATTATATACAACATGTGCATTTTTTACGCTCGGCGGAAAAATGCTTTTGCATATAAAGGCATACGTATAAAAGATGCACGCCGCTTGTAAATTCCTGTAGACATACTTTATATTTAACCTTTGCAATCCTGAGAAACGGCTGAGGATATCTGCTCGCTTTGCACTCCGGGGCTAAAAATCGTGCAAATACATCCGCGCGTGGTCATAAAGAAAGAAACATGGCCTCTACAAATATTCCGAAATCGTTATTGCCACCATCAGCATATCAATTTTACAGATTGCCTCCTTGTCAATTTAACCATCCCTTTATTCCGTTCCGTAAATCATTCGCACCGGAGTTTTCCACTCTTCGGATTGTTTTTTCATTATTATTATTATTATTATTACCACTGCTATGGCATCATCAAAGTCGTTGTCGGAGTGCAGATATTATTTTCGGAAAGTAACAATTTTACTTTGGCAAGAATCTCGAGCGCAATGCGAAATTTGTACATTATATTCGCAACGATCTCCATTTCGAATTAGTTACATTAAAATTTCCATTCAGTCGGCGCGTCAGACAATTTAATTATACTCCTGCGGGACGCAACCCGACTCCAAGGCGTATTTTAATAAAATATTCATTATCGTTCCCCAGTTATCATTTTATGCAATAATTACATTAAGCCGTGCAGAGTAGAACAATAAAACTTTCGAATTACTTAGGCAAAACATCCGATCGTGTTATTTTCATGAAGTGCGAAACAAAAAGCCGTTGAAATTCAAGTCACATTATGTTTACATCATAGGCAATTCAGGTATATATACGCCAACGCCTTTCTCGTTTTCTATTTCTTTTTTCAATTTTGAAATACTTTTTTTTCCTCAATGGAACCAATACATTTTTAATTTTCTTACTCCCTTTATTCTAAATTACGGTATATATTTCTTTAACAGTGATTATACTTTGAATAGAGAAGAAACGGATGTTAATCATTTTATCTTGAAAAACAAAGCTATATTTAATATTTCAGTTGTTTTTTGTATTCAAAACGAACTTTTACATTTTGTAAGGATTCGTTAAAAAAGAACAAAAAACATTAAATCAAAATCATACCCCTTTAGAAAAAAATATGGGAGATTTAATAAATCAAATTAGTGATATCTGTAAGAAAAGACAGAAAAACGAAGAAACTGACTTGTGGCCAACACAATTAAATTTTAGTTCTTGCTTAAGAATTTAAGTAAGGGAAAAACGTGCCGCGGAGCTAATAACAAAATTCGCATTTTATGTAAGTTATGTACTTGAAAATTAGTATTGTAATGATGTTAACTATGTTAAATACATAATTTCAAATTATGTATAATTTTTTAAGTTAAGTTTTAATTTTATTTATTGAGGTTATTATAAGTATTTGTATCACAATTTGGGACCATATAAAAACTGAAATGTATATTATAACTTGGAACAGGGAATTAATATTTTCTTGGAATAAAAAAGTTTAAAATTAAATTACTGAATTTAAAAACTGACATTTTTAAATAAAGGTAAAATAAAGAAATAATTTCCGCATTAAAACGCTGATTGATACAATTTACAAATGCAAAACATTCCGTAAATTTAGCGTAACTGAAAAACACGACTACCAATTAACCGAAAATTATGCACTTCACTGATTTTTAATTGTGAGAGAAAAAAAGAGACCCGAATCCTACCGCCAACAATTTACCCGGTAAATTGTCAGCATTTTAAATCATAATACTAGCGTAGCATACGTGAAATAATTTGAAAAATATGCTGAGCACGTAAAGTTCGCGACCCTAAATCCCCATTATAAATTACCGCATTAGCTATTTTTTCGTATGCTACATTTTTTATCTTTCAGATAAATTTTATTATATCATAATATATTTCCTATATCGCATATAGTATAAAGGGAAAGTGAAACATATATCTTAAAGAATAATAAATGACAATGTGCTCCTCCTCGTGGTTACTAATTCCCTTCCCTTTTTTCGATTTTCTTTTGTCATCGTTATTATACTGTTCGTAATTCGCTCACCTGATATAATTATGCCGGAAATTCCCGTCTAACTCTAAATTTAGATAGGACTGAAAAAAGGACAAATTAAAATATTGAATAAAGTTTTAGACGTATAATCCATACTACGGAACTATAGTTCCCCGGAATATTAAACCCGCAAAATTGCATATTTTAGTTGGGCGGAATTTAACATTTTTAAGTCAAAGAATAAGACAAAAATGAAATATACGGTGAAAATGAAGTGAAATTCTCGATTAGAAAGAAATCCTACGTATGGTTAATATCAACTGAGCTATTTATCAACGTAATTTATATTAGGGCGTTGTTGTGCCAGATCATATCGCAATAGTATAATTTACTTCTGTACGAAAAAGGATTTGCTAAATTTATTATTAATTAATGCAAAAGAAAGTAAAGGAGTGATGTAGTAATATAAAATTTATGTTTAATTATTTTTAATTGTTGTTAGAAACTACATGAAATGCTAAAAATAGCATTTATTTAACAATATTTTTATAGCAACCTTTGAAGAATTTTCTTATAATATAATAGCATACAAGCAATTTTTTTAAAGAAATGCGATCTTTCGGTATACATTCAAGCAAAAGCAAACATTACTTGAATTACGTAAAAACTTATTTCTTGCATGGTTATTTACATCCAATAAATAAACTCTATTCTAAAGAGAAATACGAGTATAGAACTTAGGTAATATATTATTTATTTATTTGTTATTATATAACTTAATAAATAAAGTAACTTTATCAAAAATTCAAAAGAACTTTTAATTAAATTGAATAATGCAATTATTAACATATCCGCAAGAGTTAACTTCAAAATAACTTTAAATTAAAAATTTTATAACGTTTTTCTTACAAACTGAGTTAATTTTTTTTAAGGTCAGCTCATCCGGCTATATCGAAAATTGACCACAACTTTCTTTCCTTAAATTAAACCCTAAATATTTAAATTTTATTTTTAAAAGACCCCTAAATAAAAAATATTTTCGGAACTTTTCACTTTTCGAAGTATTAATTTCTTACTATCAAAGTGGAAAATGTTTCTTCCTTATACCGATAAAACTGCGAAAGTGAAGCCATCTTTAAAATAATTTATCGATATTTTAATATCTATGTCTAATGTAATAAAATATTTCCTCCTATGCCTTCAATCATTAATCCAATAAAATCATTTCCAATATTCGAAATAAAAAATTTATAAAATCAATGTCCTAGTTTCCAATTTGCAACCGAAAAAATAAACATAATGAAATGAACCTATTCATTACAAATATCATTTTTAAACGTTAATTGATTTATAGAATAGGTCCTGGACTACTGTTATGCCAATGAAAACCAATAATTTTTCCAATTACCAACATTTCCATGCACGCCAACTGTTTATTACATTTATATCTATATCATTTATTTAATTAAAAGCCCGCGCCTTCTGTTGTTGACATTATTTATTTATATGCAAATCATAATTGTTGTCAAACTCTATTGTTTTATTGAAAAATCAAATATAATGATCGATGTAAAGATAAATGTTTTTGTGAAATTAATAAATATTAAATAAATAACTATAGAAATAAGGAAATTATCAGTTTATTCATAAATAAAATACTAATATAATATATTATAACAAACTATTTCAAAATTATTATTATTCAAATAACATAAATTATTTAGTATTAATTAAATTAATTAATACATAATTATAACACAATGTTTATTTAAAATCTAATTAAATTATGAGGAAAATTAGGACATTGTATTTGCAAAATTAAAAACAGCTAGCTCCATATTCCATTTACAAAATGCTTTTAAGAATTTAAATCATCACTTTATGCAAATTTTATAAAAAAATACACTATTTTTCTTTAAATTTATGTTTATTTCGCACGATTGAAAAGGTTAAATTTGTATGCAATAGAATCATCGCTGAAATTCAAAGTACATTTTTGTACTAAAAAGTAGTTAAAAACACATTTTTTTAACTAATTGAAATCACAATATTTACACTTCATATTGTAAGAGCTATATCCATCTAAAAGAAACACAATCTTACTTGAAACAAAACAGAACTGGATAATCGCTTACATTTTATTTAATGTATTGCTATTGGCTTAGACAAAACAACAACGAACTAACATTTAATTAACAAATACACAAAAGAAGAATTCTTAATAGCACCTAATTCAAGGCACTTAATGAGACGTTTGTAATGAGCGAGCAGAGAGGTAAACAAGTCGTATTTTTAAATTGAGTGCACGCTATAAGATTTGCTGGCTGTTAACCATTCGGCCATTGCAGTCTTAATGGTGATCATAAAATCGCTTTTCCCAAACGTAATGCCCATTAGAAATATATTTAATTAATGGGTACAATAAAGCGGCCATAGTTACCAGTTACAGTTTGTTGCACCACTGAATCTCCTTTTTGCCCGGCGCCTTCACTTCCAGCTTTAAGTATGCGAAAAGTACGCGGTAAAGTTTAAAGATTAAATAGTATATTTTTTTAGGACGAATGCAGGGGCAATAAAAGTGCAACGACGAATGCGTTGCAAATTGTCACGTCATTGCACGTAACACTGTAAGCGTTTTTACTGTTTGGCGTAATTGTTCTCACGCACGGAAATGTAGTAAATTCCGCATCAGTTAATAAAACACTGCCGCAGAATGTTTATTCAATATATAATTCGAGGCGCATTAATGATTCATTATTTATGAAGCGTGATATTTACTTTTGGCTAAAATTGCAATGCAGGATATTGGTATCACTCATACAGTGTTCGTTTGCGCTAATATTTAAATCAACCAATTATACCGGTTTGTACATGGCAGATTATTCCTTTTGTGGTTTTTTATCATTTTTGTTTTTGTTTGTAACAATATTATAATCTGCTGTTCCAAATTAACTCATCAAAATATTACCTTTTTTATTTTTATATTGAAAGTTAGCAATGTAAATCGAGTTTTTATCAGTTTAACTGCTTTGATAATGGACAATTGATTCAATTTTAAGTGACATTTTATAAAAAAATATTCCTATTTTAAAACATTTTACAAATTATGTGATCGGCTAATTTTATCCTGCAGAATACAAGATGGGCCATAAGTTCCTCTCAGCATGATTTCTGGGAAACTATTCAACTCTATTCATTATTCACCGTCGTACAAATTTCAATGAAGCAACAAAGTAATTTTTTTAATGGAATTGTATTCTTTTTTATAATTCATATTTATTTTGTTTGATACATCATATTTATGGGTCATACCAAAAATTTTTAAAGAATAAACATTTTTTGGCAAAATTTTTCTATTTTTTAAATATTATCCTCATTTCAATAATTTTGTTTGTTTCTTAAGTTATACTATTTTATACAGGGGCATCACGAATCTCATTATCTTAATTAATTTAGTTTCTTCAAATAAAACAACCTGTATATTACATTACATTACAAATATTTATTTACACCGAATAAGCTTCCTAAAATACCCACTTATGAGGGGTCTGATATTAACAGTTTTCTTTTTCAAGGTAATTTTTGAATTAACATTGCAATAACCATAAGATAATGCAAACTTTAAAATATATTATAAATTAAACTGTTAATTGAAAACCTCTCTTACGGGCTTTCGTGTGAAAGCATATTCAATGTGGATTCAAAAATTGTAACGGTATACTGGGTGTTCCTTCTGGAAAAAAAATAGATAATTGAAGTAACACGTTTCATATTTCCCTTGAATGAAACCCCTAATTTTCGAAAATATAATTGGTACTACA
This sequence comes from Holobus sp. GC000080, assembly GCA_030556065.1. Taxonomy (NCBI): domain Eukaryota; kingdom Metazoa; phylum Arthropoda; class Insecta; order Coleoptera; family Staphylinidae; genus Holobus; species Holobus sp. GC000080. The sequence goes on from JASKGO010006144.1 coordinate 25,235, forward strand.
GTTATAATGATGAGAGCTTTTAATATTTTTTTTTTTTAGATAATTCTTTAGTCTTACCCATAAGTGTAATATATCTATCGAGAGAACTTTGAAGCGATTAAAAATATTTAATTATCTATCGAACAACCTGAATGAACTAAAATATTTTTAAATTGGAGAATTTATCGACAGTAATATAACTGTTAAGATGAAATTTAAATAAATTGAATAATGTAGCCGCAATTCTACCGCGACGTACTAATTTTTATTTCATTTCATAAAATACATATATTATAAATACTAATGGAAAATTTTAATTTAGTATAAAGTAACGATACATTTTTTTAATTAAAATGTTTTTTTGTGTGAAGAAAATAGTAATAATCTGATATTTAATGAAATGCAATTTAAATGAAGTTAAAAACGAAGCAGGAAAATTTCTGCTTTATAGATAGCAAACGAAATCAGTTTAATTAAGCAATGCCCATTATTTCTTAATGCACTACAAAGGGTTTCCATATTTATGAAACTATATTCTGCACGTGAAACGTAGCAGAAGCTCTTTCCATTGCTGACAGAATTAGCGAAGCGCAGATATTATTAATTATGCATCGACAACGAAATTGCGCATCTCAAAGCAAAGTGTGTTGTATTGATTTCGAAATTACATAATTGCTAAACTTATGCTATATCATCGTGCTCGTACCTACTTTTCGGCGGAAAATTAAGCCGCACCACGCGAATTATTATTTAAAACAATTTTCCTGTTTACGTGCTGAAGAATTTTTGATTAATTACGTACGCGGAGGCAGCGTGCGCGCAGAAAACTTTAAGTAATAATGTGGATTACAAAAAAGGGCTTCTGCTTCAGATCATTATCATTACCTTCATTAGAAACGGATTATCTTTGCAAGTTCTCTTTTCATAGTTCGTAATTAATTTTTGATAATTACGAGTACACTGTTTATATTAATTCATTAAATAATAACAATATATAAAACTACTTTTTATATTTTTATTAATTTGTTTTTTTTTTTTAATTAAAAGTATAAAATTTTTCCAAAGTTTTAAGCGCTCCAAAAAAATCCATCAAACTATTAAAAACTAAAAACCATTCAAATTGTTTGAATGTTAAAATCTAATAGAATTCTGGTAAAAATGATGCTTTTATAGACACAGTTGATCAAACACTCGCCTCACTAATAGTTAATTAATCGGTAGTCTGCTTACTTTAGTAGCATCCAATGATGAACGACGATGTAAACGTAATTATATCCCGCTGTTAAATAGGGTCAGTCTTTGCATATGTATTAGGGAATGCATAATGGTTGATAATTTACCACAATATAATTAATAAATGCAATTATACAGTGAGGCTCTTCGGTACCATCGTGTTCAATGTTTAGACCCGCCATCTATTACCAATTCCTAATTACAGCACTATAATTTTTACACCAGCATTTGAATGCAAATGGAATTTATGAGAAATTGTAAAATCATTTCGCGAATGACCGCTGTTATTAGCATATTAAAGATTTATTTGCATTTCGCACATTAAAATCTACGCAATGCTACATTATTATAATACATCCACAGTCATATAGTACGATGTAAAAGTACGATGCGACAACATTTGCGAATATGATTATTTATTTATTTAATTTGGGCGCAGATTAATGGAATTCTATCATTTTTGTAATTTATGCTCTGCACTCCGGCGAACGGAATTGTCCCTTTGGGAAATGGCAAAATAATTCTCTGTAATATTTATGCATTTATATTTACCTCTAACCGTACAACCATAAAGGGATTAGTGAATCCATCAATTTTAAATTTGTGCTTTATTTTAAATTGACCTGTTTATTTAAATTTTGTTTTATAATTTATTTGTTTCCGATAATTATCGAGCTTTTAGCAATTGTAAAAATTTGTTTGACTGTTAAAACATTTTTAATTCATTTTTTGTTTGTTCTTTTATTAACAAATAAAAACGGGTATACTAATTAAAAATTTAACATACATTCAAAGCAGGAAATAAATCAATCACAATAATGCATGAATTATTTAAATTAAAGCTGCACCGAAATTACTGAAGCATTTGAAAAATTTATTAACTCGCGTCGGAATCGTATAACTGTACAAGAGCTGTCTAAATACAATACCAAAAACGACGTTGAATTTTTCGCCGAAAATGTAATCACCGGACCTTTTTCTATTACACATTAATTTCGAATTTCGCGCTTTAATCATTTCGCAATTTGCGTTTCAGTGGTAATTTCCGCAAAACTGCAAAACGCGGCCACAGAAAAGTTGAAAAAAAAAATACCAAAATAAAAACAAGCAGTAGTAGCAGAAGCACCAACGATGATTCCGTACATGCGTTGCATTAATTAGGTAACTGAGAGTGAAACGGAAATATTAAACCAGAAATGCTTTCATGCACCGCAAAGCTTTGCGCAAAACGCTCTTCCTCATACGGTAGTAGTACGTATGTTATTGCTCGAATGTTTTTATTTGCATCTATGAAATGCATATAAGAGCCCAGCATGTATTTATTTGAGAGTTTACAAGAGTATCGCGAAAGGAAAGCCAAAACGTGTAGTATAATGCATTTATATTATTAATTTATCCTGCAGGGTTTTTCGCTTTGCATAAACGTATTCAGCGTGTACAGATGATTAGCCACTCTCGAATGGCTAGATGTTTGAAGCGAGGGAAATTACGATCAAAGTGGAGAGAGATTCATAAATGGCCAAATATGACGGGTTTTGCGAGCGCCGCGCCGGATATATTCTCGCCGGTTTTTGCCCGCCGCCGCCGAGCCGTCGAACGTGCAGTCCGTGCGTGTGTTCGACTGGATTTACACTACTCTATATTCACGTGTAAATGCAAATAGGGCGGTTATATTATGGAACGAATGTTTGCGTCCTACAAATACCCACACACTCGTCCGTACGCGTATACTTAGTGCACTCGGTCTAAGCACGAGCAATTAAAACGGAATGCCGCATATGCTTCATGCATCCCCCATACAATTATACTTTTTAGACAGATTCGCTGTTTTCAATGCAATCCTAGAAAACTAGCACGTAATCAAGTGCCTGTTTTAATTTACTTCATCATGAAAATAGATGTTGAGATTGGTAATGAAAAAATAAAGCAAAATAATGTAAAATTAATGGATTATTTTTTTAAAACCTTATAAAAGGTGTACCATGAAATGGGATCATTTTCATTTTAAAAGAATTTGCTAACTAGGGGATGAAAGGGTTGAAAAGTGATACGATATGGACTTAAAAATAAACAGGGTGGCTATTTTCTCAACCCGTTTATGGGTAACTTCAATTCTAAAGATAGAGATTTGATTTAATGGGCACCAATGGGCAGAATTTTATGCTCTATTTATATCTTTTTTCCAAGAATCGAATTTGCTACTTGGGTCCTGAATTATCCCGAAAAAACTGAAAACCGTCGATTTTATTGAATTATTTGGCATAGGAAAAAAGTAAAAATTGTTTCTAATAGACATTTTTAATTACCTACAATATAAACAATTTACCAAAAAAATCTTGAAATTCTTAATTTTTGAGATAAAAAATAAACTTTTTTTTGAGTTTTTTTTTAAGAGTTGGTTATGGACTTATCAAATTGTTTCTTTTCCCAATGTTACGATATGACAATTTGTATGATTGTCATTGATGATTGCTATAAATATTGAAGAAGTCATATTTTTTAGGGAAAATAATTAGTAGGCTTTACATTTTGTAATAAATAATTCAAATGATACTTATGAAAATAAATACAGAATAATATTTTCAAGATTGATCTGGTTCTTTTAAAATAAAATATAACTTCGGAATGAACTGAGCAGCGGATCAATTAACGAAGCTACTTGTACATTAGTAAAAACCAAATGAAAGCGACTTAATGATCCTATATCATTTTTAAAGAAAAAAAATTATGTTTAAATTAAAACGATTTCCAATTCGTTCTTAGCAATTTCTGACGGAAATATCTTTCGGTAACCTACAAGTATAACTTGTTCAACTCTTCTGTGTTCTCGCAAACTTATGTAAAGTAAAGATAGAATATAGAAGTAGAGCATCGTCAATAATCTAGTTATGTATGGGCGAAAGGAAACTAATCCAAATTTAAAGTTCAGCTCGGTCCAATGAAGTATACACACCAAGAATGTGTACAAGGAAACTTTTATACTTTTATACTGCCGCCTTTTCATCAATAAGAAGAACATATCTGTATGTGCACCTCGGTGTGGGTGCTTGTAATTTATACGAAAACTTTAATCCGGCAAATTTGCCCCGCCGATGCAAAATGTTGGCGCTTGCTCGTGGAATTATTAAACACTAATTTGTTTTAAAGTTGCGAAAAATTCGAAATTGTTATTGAACCGCTATCGCTTATACCCTGTAAATGCAATTTACGATTCGTTGATAGCAAAGAAAATATATTAGCGGAATTTATCACGCAGAAAGGGTAAAAGCATTTTTTACGACCGCATATAGTATATTTTATGGCGCCAGTGCAAGTTCCAGACAACAGTTGAAAGTGAATAAAGTAAACTATCAACGGAAATCAACCATTAAGTTTCATTTAAGCGGTGAGCACTTTAAATTTAATTAATAAATAATTAGTTCTTTTTTTTTTGTAAAATAAAAACTGTCAAAATTAAATTCAGTATTTCGCAATGCAGGGAAAATGGTTCTTAATAATGAACAATTTCTAAGAAGATGAGTGTATGCGGAAAAGCATCAAGAAATTAATAATGAGACGCATTACAATGGAACAAGCTTTGAAAATTACATAGTACATAATTCCATCTTAAAGTATTTAGTAATTGTTTATGCTCAAAGTTGTGCTTAAGACAGGGTTGTTTTGAGTCAACTGGGTACTTAACGAAATGAACAGGCCACAGGTAATTAAGTTCACGTGTGCGTTAATGGTTAGACATACTCGACCCAAAGTACTCGAACTTGTACGCCAACACCAACGCATACAAACACACACACACACACACACCTAAGATAACACGCCATCCATATGACTAATTAATGTCCATATAGCAGTTCATCCCTTTTGAGATGTCCGAAGCGCGCGCGAGGGGCTTAACGACCGTAAAATTCAGATGCGAACCGAAATGACGAAACACAAAGGGTGACTTTTTATTTTAATGTACATTCTGAATTCGCCAATAAAACAACCGGTTTCAAAGGAAATTAATTAATTCCCGTCGTCCTGTTTGTCAGTCCTCTCTTATCATCGCGCCCCCCGCGAGAAAGAAATGACAGTCGCAAAGTAATTTATTTCAACCGTCATTAACAGTTGAATGAACTAATAAAGCGACAAAATGCGAGCAATTATATTATTCTCTCTAGCGAGAGAGTCCCAAATTTAATGAATAATAATAATATAATGTGTATTAAATCCTCTCGCAGTGGGTGACAAAAACTGTCCGATCGACAATATTCGGCGAGCCACTGTTATATCGAGAACAAAGAGCCTACCGAGTTCTTAATCTTGACTCTTTATGATTGCACAGCGAAGAAGAGCTTTTCGCCGACCTATATGACGCGCCAAAGTAACGCGCCAGACACAATTTTACTCTCAAAGTTTACCATTCATGCCGATATCGAACACAGGAGTTCACTCAGTCTTAGTCATTACTAAAATGGAAGTTTATATGTGGCTAATGTTACACTAACTTTTTAAAGTGGTGCCTCTCTGGAAAAAATATGCCCGGCAGAGGAAAAAAAAACGTAAGGCCGCCTGTCATGTCTAACGATATTTCAGTATTTTATTTCCTTTCGGGAGTGTTCTCGAAGTTATATAAAGACATATTTAAGGAGAAAACATTTTCGCGAGGCCCACTAAATTTGTTTCTGCCAACTTCCACTGTTATAATAATAATTGCTTTGTGAAAAGTAACGGCAGGAATTATTGGATTTCGAATTTTAATCAAAATGAATGGAAGTGAATATATACATTTTTTTGATGTCATAAAATTGTGTCCCAGCGCCTTTACATTTCAATCTACTGGATGGACAAGGTGCTAGGGTGATCCAGAAAGATCTTAAAGTATTTGTAAGATTTTCATTTTTTCTTCGAAGTCATATAAATATCGATTAAAACTGTTCAGTTAAATATTACTTTAGATTATACGATATAATCAGTATTTAAATCCAACCAAAATTATGTTTTATCACATAACTGTGCAAATTTTAAAATTATATTTTGAACTACATTGAGTGCAATAAAAGTGATAATGATCATAATTTATGCATAAAATAGATAGAAAGTACCTATGTAAATCTACAATAAAAAAATTAAAAAAGTTTAAGTTATTTTTTTTACGATTAAAAAAATAATAGTCAAGTAAGAACAACCTTGCTTCATCTTACTAATAGCCCATCGGTATATTTTTTTTTACATCAATACCAATAGCCCATAAATTTGCCTTTATAAAATGCACAGTAAAAATAAAAATTAAATTCATGTATAAAAATTCGAAATGTTTTTATTTTCTTACAAAATAAAACAATTGCTGTTTGAAAAAGTTCTACAAAACATACAGCGGGTTTACTCATTTATAATAATTATTGTTCCCGGTGCTTTCACATTGAAATTTATAGCACTTATGAATTATGGTAGATTTACAAATCTGCATAGTTTATTAAAAAAGAAAAAACTAAATATAAATAATATCGAAGTTCTATAATCATTTCATTCCAAGTTAGACTGTTCTTAAAATCAGAAAAATTAATTGCCCGTCGCCTTCACTTCAGAATCAATGAAAAGCTTAAGACAAAATTCCCCGAAATTATTTTCCCCATTTTTACAGCCTTTATATTAAAAATAATAAAAATTAAGGATATAAAAACATTTGTCTTATTACAAGAACATATAATATTAAATAAACTTTATTTTAAAGGTAAAGTTAAAATTTAATCACCTAAAAGGTAGAGAAACATTTTTCAGAGGAAACAAGCAACTTAAAAAAGTTATAGAAATATAAAAACATTGTGCTTCTTAAAAGCACCCCATTTCCCCTTATATAAAGATTATAAAAGTGCCATAGATCGATTGCTCGAAACATAAAAAGTGTAATTTAATTACGCAAGAAAGGAAAGAGTATCGAGTATTGCAATAGGTATAGCGGCAATTCCTATAGCAAATGGCACGAAGAAAATTGCCAGTATAAGGGCAATGATTTCAACGAACACATTGCGATCATTTCCTTGACTTTCTCTATTCGCGCGAGGCGCACATACTTAACTTTATACTAACGCACGCCCCAATTTCCTCCGCCTTCTCTCCCATCCACGAGCAATTCTTTGCAAAATTGCACATCCGAGCATAAACATCGCCATTAGAGCTACGCGCGTATACGTATGCAATAATACCGAAAGAGAGTCGACGATGGAGAAATTAAATAACTAAATGCCGCGAGCCGCTTTTTTTAACACGCCAGGCGCGCCGCGCTGCGCTCGATGCGTGTTTCGCGCTAGTATCCGGCCCCGGGAACGGAGAACAATTTACGAATCTTTTCGTACGGGCCCACGGGGAAAATATATTACAACTATATGTATGCGTATCCTATATATATAGTGTAGTAGTCACGTGAAACGCAGAGCGTCGCTCTTGCAAAGTGCTGAGTAATTTTGATTGATGTTGCTCGAATTGGGTTCGTATCTCTGATGGAAGAAAAAAAAAACTGGAGTCAATAGGGCGCTTTATTCCAGATTTATGCCTTTATTATCCTGGCTTACTTATACCGCGCCGAAATAAAATAACGCAATCTTTAAGCACACAGCAAGCAACAAAGACGGCGTGTTTGCAAAGGCGGCCGCCTTGCGGTTGTTCCCGGCGCCTTCTTCTTTCGCCTTTTCGAGTAATTTAACGGAAGCGCAAAGGTAAACTTGGCCAATAATAAATACGTGGAATACTTTTACTTGAACTCTCGGCTTGTCCCCAGATTACTGTCATAAATCAGAGTTGCCGCTTGCGAAACGTTGCGAAATTTACCACCACTCAAAAGAGGAAAGGCCGAGCTTTCCTTGTCACATTCGGAAAATATTGCACGTATGCTCTATGCGTTTGGCATCTTTACTACTTAATTATTGTTTTAAAGGTTACGGCATTTGGAAATATTTTATGATACATTTTTTTTTTTCAATTTTTTAAAGAGAGAACTTATGTTTCTTGGAATGCAATTAAATAAAAATATGTTTTTTAAAATATTTTTACAAAAATATATAGTTTAGGTTTAAATATACATGTTGATTTATAATTTAGTTGGTACTTAATGCATAACAAAAATTTTACTGTTGGCGTAAGCCTAAAAACATTTTATCCAATTTTAAGTGCTAAATAATTCACTAAAAGTGCAAATAATGGCAATATATTAAACGTAATGGAAAATGCAATTACACATTTACGAATAACACAGCAAATGGGCAATGGTTGATTATTATATAATTTAAAAATAAAAATTTGCAGACGTTAAGAAAATAAAAATAAAAACAAAAATTGTTTCATTTTTTTAATAAATCAACAATTTTTCAATTTTCGGAGAACTATCAATAATTATTTGATATTTTTAAAGTTTTGTTGTTACAAATAGAAATGATTCTTTCAGTACTTACAAGAGATTGAAATTACAGGAATTTTTGCTAAAGTAAAAAAGGCTTATTGTTTGTTTTTAATTTTTGATCTCAATTAGAAAGCAATGCCTTCGCTAAGTGCTTTTAAAAATTAAATAAATTCCTGCTTAGCGTAAATTTGATGAAATTTTTGTAAAAGTAACAAATAAAAATAAGCTTTTTGCAAGTTTATATATTCAAATTAGTAATAAATATAAACTGAAATACCAATTTTTCGAAATGAAAGTTTGAAATTACAAGAACTTTTGGCAAAGTAAAGCTATGCCTTTAATCAACTATCCAATAACGTCACTAAGTGCTGTTAACAATTATAAATTGACGTGTTTAATGTCGATTTAATCAAGTTACACCAAGTTGAACAGCGAACAGCGTTCGGTTGAGTATAGTTAGTTATTTCAAGTAGAACAATCTATACAACAATAAAACAAAACAGCTAAAACGTTACGGCAGTGTTTAGAATTTGTTTTTTCAGGAAGCAATTACGTGCATTATTAACTGGAAATGATTTACCGGGTGACTTAATTACAGTCCGCATTAGTTATAAAACTATGTGTTTTTCGGTTAGAAGCCAAACAAGTATTTGTGTAATGGCCTATTTCGGGTTTTCGTGAAACATTTCTTGTCTCTAGTCGTGCACCCCAATTTATTACCTTTATTATCGCGTCAACCCACAGGAAATTAAATAGACCGACGCTTCTCTCTCTTTGCATTAAAGCAAACTATTTTTTTCTTCATTCTAATTATATTTTTCCTAATGCAAAATATCGATTTTCTTTTCTCATAATTTTCAGTACCAAATTACAAAAATTAAGAAAAAAACTTCAACTTTTTCAATTAAATTAAATTCCTCCGTCGGTAAATGAAGAATTTAATCGACGGAAACATTTTACAGATTTTTTTCCGTGCGAGTAACTGTTTCAAATAAAACAGCACAAAAACTGCAATATTATTCAGTAAGTGAACAATTGTCGACACCATTAGTTCAATTTGGATGGAGCAAAATGTTGAATCGGATTTTTGCGTTTCCATTATGCTCGGCACATAGAGACGGCCTTTTTCGCTGTCTACACAGGGAGCCACATTATACATAGTTATGAAGATATATGGCGTGGCGAATTGAATGGCGGAGGCGGAGGCGGCGGCCGCGCGTAAGGAACGTCTAATGCAATTATTAAAGCGATGCTGTAACTTAATCAAAGCGTCTCATAGATTAAATCTATTTTAACATGCATTATTATCACGCAGATGGAGGGTAGTTTTTTTTTTTCTTCTAGTTATATGACGCAGCAAATAGTTCCTCGCCCTATTGATTGCGCCTTCTCATCAATTCTTTTCCATTCTTCCTCTCGCACTATATGAATCCTCCGACGAACTATTCTCAAACAAATGTTGTTTGCTAAGAAGGAATTGCAAAGTATTCAGCCATATTTGGCGGTATGGTACATTTAGAGAATGCGAACTTTAATATAATACGTCGCTCTATCATTAATCACATTTTACTTTCAATAATAAATCATTCAAATTTTTAATGTGTTTGTACTCTGACCGAACGAGATATTTCGCACTTTTGATTGATTGATATTTTAAATTCGTTGCTAATGTATGAATCGCTAAAGACTGTCCTTTGTTTACATTTTTTGTTTGTGCTTTTTTGAAATTTTAATTTTTAAACAGTCTTCTAATAAACACTAATTAAAATATTTCTTTAATTTGCCATATTTATTATGAAATTACTATTAATATTGATTTAAAATTATTACCTAAATTAGTTTCAAGTAAAATAGAGATTACTAAAATATGAAATAAATTATTTAACAATGACATACTTACATTAAATTATATGGCTATAAATATACGCTTTTAATTGCAATTAAATATTAACAAGCCTACATTGTTTCAAATTGCTTCCAAAACTTATAATTATTATCATTCATCTATTTGCAAATAATTAATATCTCTGCTCCAAATTATCTTGTATATTTCTGTTTTGGTTTTGTAATACATATTACTTTAACCAATATTATTAAAAAAAACATATAATTTTAAATTTTGTTTCAAATTTCATATTTTTTACCGCACCATTTTACAAGTTCATATTTTTTTAAATGTGAATCTGATTTCAGATTCGTTAATAGGTCCGCTGCTCATTTTCTTACCTACTTTATACTGAAGTAAGAACTGAAAATTTTCATTGCGTTTGTTGCAAGCCATTTTTTTTTCGGTCGCTTACTCCACATTTTGTTTAGTTGTATCTCTCATTTTGTTTCTGAAATGGTGTGATTTAAATTTTTTGTTCCAACGTAGAAGAATAGGCATCGGCTGTCACTCTTGGTCTGTGGGCACGTCAATCAATAGGAAATCAACGACTTTACGAAGAAGATGGTTTGGGCGCCACTGCAGGAGTCATCCGCAGAAATTGACCGAAGAAAATAAAGTCACACTTTTCAACCCATCTTTCATTCATAATCAAAACAAACATTATAATTAAAGTACTTCATACATTAATTATACACTATAAGTTTTTTTTTTGCCCTCTGTTTACTAATTATGACAAACTGTTAAAATTTGTTTTGAGCACTACCTCTTAAATATTAAAAATTACTTTTAAAATGGAATGACTAAAACTTCATTAGTTTATTTATAAATGCAATAATATAAAAATATCCAACAAAAAAAGCAAATATTTTGATTATCCCCAAAACGAAAACGAAAACAAAAATTATTAGCAGCATAAAGCCA
>JASKGO010006145.1:0-15853 GCA_030556065.1 Holobus sp. GC000080
TGAGGATAAAGTTATCACACATTAAAGTTTGTACGTGACTTTAGGATTTAATTAAACCTAACTATATTATTTTATTGTTCCCAACCAAATTTCGCATTATGTTATTATTATACTGCTATCTTCCAGCGGAAAATTACTTGCTTTTAATTGTTTATTTCTTTGTTTGGAAAATTTAATTAATTGAATTGAAAACTATTTCCAGCTTTTCTTTGCCGGGTTTATTTTAATGTTTTTGTTTTTGTAATGAAAATTAATCTAATTTTAATTTAAATGATCAAAGGATGTGGGCAAGGACATAGTCCTTTTGCAGATGTTTATCGAGCTGACTTAATAATAAAAATAATGGCACAGAAGTAATTAATTCGTTTTACATTTTACAATTCAAAAATTATAATTTATATACTGCGAATATTTTTTTTATTTAATTAAAAATGGTATTTTAAAAATCTTTAATGTAACTTCTAAAATTAAAGAAAAACAATAATTTATTCATAAAAAGTTGTTTCTGTTATTTCTGAATATTTTTTTCCTTTAAAATGTTTATTTAAAAATATAATGCCGAATAGAATTAATAACACGAATAGTTGCAAAATTCAGGTGGCTACATTAAAAGAGCTTTTCTCCGTGAAGGCAAACTTGATATTTAATGTATAGTAACAACAAAATACTGTATTTTTAATATTTACTGGAAAAATGAAGATGTGCCGCGGGGAAAACACTTTAATGCTGTAGACAAATAATCTCTCAATAGAGCATCATCTGTTTTCATGATTTTTCCGGATGGCCTAAGTGTTTCGTGAACGACCTGTCGAGTTGCCGCCTCCAAGTCACGAATGCCTTATGATTTATTGCCTTTAATTTATTGGTTGTTTACTCGTTGCGCGTAGCACATCATCGTTTTAGTCGATATCCATCCGATCGCATAATTAATGGATTAATTAATTAGCACAACAAAATGTTTTGCAAACATTAACTTTTTACGAGCCCCGCACTTAAATGAGCGGTCTTTGCGCTCGGTGAAAAAAAAATAAATAAAGAAAGGCCGAAATGACTGGAGCGCAACTGGAGTGCATCTGGGGATACGGCGAAGTTTGTTTTATATTAAGGTTTCCTAGGAAATATTTATAATGGGGCCAACAGCATCTACGACACACACCTCATACTTTTGTAATAATATTATATTTAAGTTAAGAGAAAAAGTCGTAAACACATACACACAAGGCATAAGCCTTACAACGAGAGCAATATCTTCGCCACTTTACGCAGTCTTAGCGTGCGTGCGCCCTCTTTAATTACACACTTTTATGGGCAGTAAACTTGTCGGCACAATACGGCCACCACTTATTGTACCAACAGTCCGAATATTACTGCCACGGACCACGCTTAATATCCTTTTATTGTCTTTTATACAAGTGACATGTTGTAAATTTTAATTATTTATCTTTTCCTTGAACGAAACTAAACGGATCGTTCTGTTTTTTGTTGCAGGTGAGTTCTCTCCTCCTTGGGCGAATTCCGTTGATTGAATTAACGCAGAAATAGATTCGGAGGAAATGAGGGTAAAATATGCGCGAAAGCGTTTTGACATTCGATGGTTTTTGTGCGTGCCAATCGATTGTAATGTGCAGATAACGCAGTCTTCTGAAACAGCCACAGGGCTAGGCAGAAAAGTTTAGTTCTTTTTACATTATTTTTTTACAAAAATCGAAATTATTATTTTTTTTATAAAAAATAATAGCATTGGATTTATTTTTATTTGATAAAATACTAACTACAGCTGAATTGATGAGATACAATTAGGTCCAAAAATGAGCAAGGTTTTTGTTAGTTTTTTCTTCGTATATATTTTTAATTTTAATTTGCACAAGTTTTTTTAAAATTTTTATTCAAAAAAGTAAATTATGACCACACTTTGAGTGTAAATTATTCTCAGGAGGAAACTTTTCGGTCTTCCCCTGTAAGGCCGCCATTAACTGGAAATACCAACAGGCTCTTAGAGGCCGGCGAACATTACCAGCCGTCTTTTTTGCATCATTCAGTTAATAGTTTCCAAGTTTCCTCAGCTAATCCTTAGCATTGTAAATAATTCACGGCATAATGAATAATATAGGTGTTAAAAGCCGAACAATTACTGTAAGTGCATCGCTCTTAATATGATTACACCAAACATAAGAGGTCAAATATTGATTTAAATATTAGGCAACCGTAAGATTGAACTGAGCAAAAACTATTCGCGGGCGAGTGCAGAAAATCAAAACTAGAGAGAGTTTTATCGAACGGATTAACATATAAAGTGGACCATAAAACAGAGACGCATAAAGACGTCATATTAAGTGCGAAAGCGGAAGAAGATCTCGGAGCCGTTAATTTCCTTCGGAATTATACGCGCTCACTTTAGATTGGCTTTCGACTGTATAGCGTGCGCTGCCTTCCTCCCATTGAATTTAAGACCGCTTTTAATTTCACCTAAAAACATCAACAGCCAAACTTATTAATCTATGCTCCTCGGCTTGCTGCCCAATAAATTTTATCTCTTTATTTAAGGACCGCGGCTGCAATTTTCTTACATCCGACGAAAAAGTGCACATAAAGTATTTATCAAGCGCGACGTGAAAGTTGAACGAGCGATTGTAAAGTTTGCTCGAATTTTTTTCCGACTCTTGAGACGACTGCCTAGGATGCGATTTATTGATATAAATCTGGTACGTGTTCCAATTTTCACGTTCCGCTATATCGCGGCATTATATCCTTTAAAATATTGCAAATATGAATAAAATCGCTTCGGACTTTTTTCGCCATAGTCTCCGCTATATGCGCGCATCTTCGAAGCGCTGATTTCTATAAAACTGAACCTGCAGAAAAAGCGTGCGCTGGAATTCCTCGAGCTATAAAAACAAAAATCCGAGAATAAAAATTGCAAGAAGAATTAAATGGAAATATAATATATTGCGTCGCGACGTCTCAAAAACCCCAATAGCACTATCCGTTTTACGAACACTATTCGCTTTTACTCGAAAAAAGCGCATCCTTAGAATCGGGTGCTTGCTGATAAAGATAAAAATTCACGAGCGGTACTTTGCACAATTTTCGATTAAACTTTCCATTTTGTTGGTTCATTTCGGCGGCGGCGGAAAAAACTCGCAGGGAAATTTAATGCAAGTGGCGTATTTAGCTAGACGTAATATTTGTTGCACCCTGCGAATGCGTGTCTACCTGATGTAATGTGTGCACGTGTTTCCACGTGCCTATATCTCATCGCACACCTCTGTCTCTCTTCGGCCCACGGCCCATGGCTGCTGCAAACGATGGCGAGAGCGTTATATTTTATGCACGCCGTTTGTTTAAGCTTTGCGGCGGAATTATTTGGCTTAGCGCACTCCATTTGCATATAATAATGTATTTACCGGCTTGGCTTCATTAAGTAAATGAAATTATAACCTAAAGTCCCCCAGGGAACACCACATCATAACTATCCACGTCTTTTACCATTTCCCACCTACTACTGCTACCCCTGTTCCAGAGACAGGAAACAAAGAGTTTACGGAACTCTCGCGGCGCGCACTAATGCAAGCAAACCCGCCCACTACATATCGGTAAATGCACTATCGGTAACGGTAATTGCAATCGTCCTGTAAATTATTACTACAGCCAACTAATTAATATATGAATCAATTTCGGGCCCATATTAACACCGCCGCCGCAATAATAACAACTGATTAATTAGCGGTATTCGTATAATTAAAATCATTAATTAGTCCGGATCATTAATGAGTACGGTTATTTTGCGGCTGTACGGCCGAAATTTACAGCCTTTGACCGCTTTTGTCTGTTGATTTATAAATCCGTTATTTATGAACATTCAAAAATAATTGCATTAAATTTTTGTTTTTTTTAGATTTAATTTTTAATTTACTTCAAAATCATATTTATTTTGTGTTTTTATGAACGCGAGAAACCGAATAATTTATTATTTATTTAATAAAACTTGATGAAAAAGGCAAAACCGAAATAAGCATATCGTTATTATGTAAACGATGTACAGTGGTTGTCCCATTTTGTTAACAATGAATAATGATTCTGTTTAATGGTGAAAGTTGTAAATATCACGAAAATAATACGAAAATGTTAATAATTGTTACAAATAGATGTTTTTACATAGAATCAAAATAATTAACAAAATTTTAATAGCATACTTATTTTTACTTAGTTATCTTCTTATTAAATAACATACTTTTTTTTTTGAGTCAACCGCATAATTATTTTTGCTTTTATAATTACTAATTGAAATGAAATAAAAAATTAAATCGGCAGATGCCTTCATATTTGATATTTAAATATTCTTTTTAATAATAATAAAACTACCATTTTGATCTAAATATCTGGTAAATAATAAGTTCTATAATTTTCGGTGGTCTGCATAACCGTAACAAAAGGACTGCCATAGTGTTCTTGCATTGCATATTTCAATTTTACAGTTAGTATGCAGGGTTGTCATTTCTTTTTAAATTTCTACACAATTTGTTTTCAATTCATTTAATATTTTATTAAACTAATAAAATAAAATGAAATTAATTTTTATAAAATTAACAAGTGAAAAAAATTATTAAAATCAAAATAAAATGTTTAGCATTAAAAGAAACTAATTGTAAATATTCTTAAAAAAGAAATCCCCATTCGAAGCACTAAACTGCTTCAAAAGGTATATTTATTTAACAAAGTATAGAAACATTTAGCAGAACTAATGTTCAGTAAAAGGGTGAAAGGTGAAGCAAAGAATATAAGCTTTGAAATGACATAAATGTAGACTTAACATATGCAAATCTTTAATCTCTGCTCCAGTAGTGGGTTTCTATAAAGTGTATGCACGTGAGGATGTGCATGAAATAGGTACATATGAATTTTTAACAGCCTTATTCTCTTCCTTTCAGACTTTGTTTGTTGAAAGCTTAAAAAAATATATTTATATTATTAAAATAAGTAGCTAAAAAGTACTCTGAAAATGTTTTTCTTTTTATTTTAAATAAATCCTCGCATTTATAGCATATATAGATGAAAAATATTTTTCCGATGAATTGATAAATCGTAAACTGGCGTTTTAATTAAAACCAATTATGGAGCATGCATAGTATAACGATTATTACGTTACTGCCGGAGTAGCCGCCAATTCTGGCCACTTGATGTGCAAAACAACTAAATTAGTAAAGGATCTTCTTGAATGCGCTATACATTATTAGTAAGTGATCTTCACGGACAAGTCCCCGGATAAAGCAGTTATTATTAATCGGTTTTGCGTGCAGATGCACACATACAGACACAAGACACAATACATACGGACGACGCACAGATAGAAGCGAATCTGGAATGGTCCGGCATCACAGAGAATTCTGGTTGGCTGTATCTTGCTGAATGGGGGACAAAATTATTCACGTAGATACAAAGAGCGAGACATCAATAATGTCCATTATACAAGTTTGATATAGTCGTGGCTTACATGTTCCTGCTCCTTCGCTTCCATGGGATACTACTTATGCGAATCGATATTGTGCACAGAGAGATGAAATGGTTTGCTGCACACAATCTTGGAAGGAACACGCTCGCCACGTTAATCGCGACACGTACCTACATTATATTAATCCATGATGTTACCCAACGAGGTCCTTTTCCGCCTTCGTCTCCGCTGCCGCCGTTTGCTTCCCTTTCGGCCGCGCCGTTCAATATCTTCCTCCACCGCTACCTCTCTATATGACGAAACCAAACATTACTAAACATTACGCAGGTTTCAACCTATTGCTTGATTATACAGCCACCATTAGTGGGATTTAGCGCCGTTGACAAATTACACGCGCCGTAAAGTGTCACACGTTACGACGTGACCTCTCCTGTAGTATATTTTTACGGCCTCACCATCAAATGCAGGCAATCAAAAGCCGTATATGATCGATGCTTGATTACTGCTAAGTTGTATACACGTTATTATTTTGCCGATAAATAAGTTGATTTTCTTTAATTTTCCCACAAAGATAAAGACTATATATTCGGCCATTATCTTTGCTTCCTTTATGTTTTATGCATTTAATGATGACTACTTTCTTTTGTTTGATTTAACTTTTAAACCATTGACAATTCTTTATAACATTTTTTGATGGGTCCTCTATAAAAAAAATTCATAAAAAGGTTATTGGAAAATCATTGAAACAATATATGAAAAAAGTTATGAACAAAATAATAACGAGTTCACTACAGAGTCCATTAGAGTGGAGCATTAGTTGAAGATCATTGAGGCTGCCATAAAAAGCAATTAATTGCAATTTATTTGCCCGAGCACAACGAGATCAGAGTTGTTCACTTTATTCGGCGCATTAATCGATGTGCGGCCAATAAATCGAGAGTGGCTTTAAGTGCCGATATAAACAAGGTGAAGTGGGTTGTCAGATACAACGAATCTCGATTAAAAAGCGGCCCCCCGTTTTATCTCCCGGCGTAACATCCTCCACCATCTGCGAGCATTCCGCCCGAAGAGAAAACGTGCAGCGAGAGGGAACGCTTTACCCATCACTATACCACTATTCCGACTGTCTTGTACTTTCCACGTACTTTCCACTGCAGCAGCAGCAGCAGCAGCTCCCTGCTTGAAAGCAGTTCCATCTAAAATCGTTTAAGAATTTCGTTAAAAATTCATCAAGCCACTTAAACCATTTTACTTACATCCCGGACCATATAACCTGGATCCTTTTTTTTCTCACTTTTTCGGGCTGCCGCTGCATCTTTAATGAATGGTCCTGTAAAAGTGTAAGCGACCGTTAAGCGGCCCTCTTCTGAACGATACTACACATTAATTGATGTTTCTTTCTCGTTGCAAGTGTGCGTTAAAGTCACAACATATTGTTATAGGATGATGCACTCGGTTTTCCCCCAATGGCAAAAACCCACACTTGGGGTTCGCAACGATAAGGGCCGTTTCAGTAAATCACTAATCTGAGACGTTTAGTGTT
The DNA here is from genome assembly GCA_030556065.1 of Holobus sp. GC000080. NCBI lineage: Eukaryota > Metazoa > Arthropoda > Insecta > Coleoptera > Staphylinidae > Holobus > Holobus sp. GC000080. Next base: position 6,993 of record JASKGO010006145.1, read on the forward strand.
ACAATTCATGCAATTTCATCACGACATTATATTTTACTATACCCTTTTGTTGTTTACGTTGCCGAGCTATTTATTATGCTCGTGATCAATTTAGATAAAAAGCGTTTAGAATGAAACAACTAAAAAAATCAACGCTTCAAGTCTCGGCGGACTGGGTTACTTGGAACTGAATGTAAGGACGGTCATTGTATCCTTTAAGGATACCAGGGTCACACGAACATAGACAGATAATTCCAGCATGCACAGGATATGTGGATAATGTTACAATAGTATACAGGGTTGTTTTTTTTTTTAATTTTTTTCATTATCTTACGCAATTAAAATTTAATTTTCACTTTCTTAATGGTTCAATAAATAGATAATAGTATTTAAGAAAAAAAAAAACAATAAAATTAGCAAAATTAATATAAATATGGAAACTGCTTGTTTTTTTGTCAGTTATTGTAGAAGAATTTGATGTGAAGGCGCCGGACTCATAAAGTTTAATGTACCTTAAATCTAAAATTAATTGAAAAATTTATTTTTTATGAGATAATTATTGCTGGAATTAAAAAAATGATTAGTAAGCAATCACCCAGTATGTGGTGACCAAAAAGTATTTGTGTAGTGTATACGTATGTGTTGGTATAATAGGAAAAGCTCTTCGGGTGGGTAGCTTTTATAGCACACAAATGGACACAATGTCCCCCATTAAAGATATTTCTACCTAAATAACACTTTAGAAGCATCTCTACACTTTTTACAGGTCTAATAAAAGCGAGGGATAGTGTGCGTGTGCGTGCTGAATTTAAAGGACCACGGGCAGCTTCATTTTTCCGTCGTTACAAGTCCCCGACATAAAGTTAATACAGATATTAAAGCTGCGGCGGTCATAAATTCATAAACTTTCCCCTCGTGCGCACACTTGTTCGCAAACAAATACATATCCGAACCGCAAATGAACTGAACCATTTGGCCGCCCATTCGATAGCTTACTTATGTCGCCCACGTACTCTCCTGTTTCTTCATTAATATCAAATACACGTAAAAACACTTTGCATATACTATATAGTATTCCAGCCGTTGTTTGCGAATTTGCTTGTTGTGTATATAATTAGTTCGATGATGATTATTTCGGCAATTTTCCGTGAGTGCTTTCGCCGGTGCCATTCTAAAGAGTTGCGCGCACAGCCGCTTTTTTCCGGCGAAAGCTTTTCAATGGACTTCCACTATATAACTCCAACATGGCGTATTAAGATGATAAACGGGAAAAGTGTTGCACTTAGTAAAAATTATGGTCCTTTTTCCTCTCTTTCTTTCGTTCGACGTCGTCATCTTTTAGAATTTCCGCGCGGGCCCGTTCATGGTGTATAAGCAATTTATGGCATAAATATTTATGAATGTGTGTTTTCTGCATGTTGCCGAAATTTATATTCATACGTTTCGCGGATGTATAGGTGGGCAAGCACAGGGCCTACATGCTACATGTAAAGCGTACACTCAGAGTCCATAAAATTCTATGCATTTTCTCCGGCATACGAGGAATGTGTAATAATCTACCGAGAACAAACAAAAGATCAAGTAGTTTCCATATTCTAAGAAGGTAATCATCATTATTTCGGTCACCGCATGCACTCCATACATAAAACTTTTTCAAATTTTATAACTCAAAATATTAAATGTCTTTCAAGGGAAACTACTTTAAGTCTTTTATTATGTTGCTTTGTTTTTTTGGTAAGAAATATGTGCGCTTACTATTCGTTCGTTCTTTTAAAACAAGCAAATTGTGATTAACCGAATGGCTTCTCTTTGTTCGAGCGAAGACTTTACCTGAATGCGGCAAATCTTGCTTTTTGTAGCGAGCAGCGCGGGTTTAGCATAACAAGAAGAGTCGTCGTTCTTGGATCCCTATACGTGACGTACGTTGCAAGAACCACTTCGCTTAAGCTGCTGAGCAAACAGTACTTACGGCCAGGGGAAGACAGATGCCGAACAAATATTCACCATCGGAGAGTACAGAGACCAATATTCACATGCGGTCGTCGGATTTACGCGCACTTGCTTGCTTTTTCAGCTCCTGGCACTTGACAAACATTTATCCGCCAATGATATTTTCATCAGACTGATTAAAATTTGCATGCAAAGTGCAATCCACCTGCTTTCCCCTTTAATACGTGCGCTTTATTTCAATCAATTCCGATTAACATCGCCGTATACAAACCGTAATTACACGCTGAATGTTATAATCAATCTGCCGGGTTTTATACTATATGAGAAATCAATTAATGGCCGCACAAATTTCCATAGAGATTTTTCATTAGAGTAATAGTATCCTATATTTTGCGGAGAGCCCCAGTAACAATCGTTAATTAAGTTGCCTTTAATGTCGTCGATATAAATGGCTGGTTATTAGTTATGAAAGTCGGAAAGTAAGACCTTTACGGACTTGAAGCCCTTAATGCAACAATGGCTGGCCGTATGAATACATATGGCGAGCGTGAAATATTACGTTTTGACATGCGTCCGTTGTGTTCGCTTTTAGGCTTGTGCAGAACTGTACAAAAATAAATCGCGAAATGCCTTCGCTTTCGCATCGAACAATAATAATGGAAAAACTTGTGTGCGGTTAATTAATTGAAAAAAATCCCCTTTGCCGTTTGTTAACATGCACATGCCTGGAAACATGGTAAAAGTGAATCATGAATAAAGGTTTATGCTTTTGCACACAACTCGCTCGTAAATATAGCGAATTTTGCATCGTTAGTTTTCATGTCAGAGTTATACACATGTACACACCGACATAAAATGCATATTCGAGACATAAATGCACTGTTTATGTAATAAAGCATAGCGGAGAACCCGCTTCTTACTGTTTAGACCGGCGCCTTCGCATACCTATTTGCCAGTTATTTAACTCAAATTGGAAAACCATCATGCCAACTATTTATTACAAGTTAAACCCAATGTGTTTGCACCTGGTTTTGCACTTTTGTTCCGTGCAATTGCATTCCAGTGGAAACTACTCGAATATAACTAAATTAAAAATGGCAAATTTTCCGACTCGTTGTTGCATTGATTTTTTTCCCAACGGTTGGCCGGCCGAATGGCGATGGCAAAATAATTCGGTAAATATTATTGTTGGCTGTAAGCTGTGGTTTACTTTTAATTGCAATCAAATTAAAAACCAAAATGATTTTTTCATGCAGCTGTCCGGTATTTTCTAAACAACGATAAAAAGTAAAATTTAACAGCTGCATAAAATGGGTTTAAAAGTGTTGTTTTTGTTATATAAGCGTTAGTTTAATTTTATTATTAATGAAATCTTTATTGCTAGATTACACATTGGGAAAGTACTAAGCGAAATTAAAAATAGTTTTCCAGGGAAACGTCCGGCCATTCGATAGTTAATATTAAATTCCCAGTCGCGTGCTTTGTCATAATAATTGCATGACGAAATCGATTCGCTTGACCTAAAATAATCATCATAATAAATTTCATTGTTACTTTTAGCGGTGGAGACCGCGCGATAATTCACTGATAACTTATTAATTATGGCGCTAGATTACTTTTTTTAAAAGCCACTTGAAATAAATATTAAACAACTGTGATGTCGGAGAGAGCACAGCACGTTCGGCGGCTCTTTTTCCACTTTTAAACGGATCGCGATCGTTGAACCCGCACTCATTTTTATTGCGGCGACAAATAGTGCAACCTCGGAGATGCATTCCTCTCAGTGGCAGGACTTGGAAGCGTTCAGTAGTTTGGTTTTGTTATTATTAGCATTGTGCAAGGGTCCGTTGTAAAAAGGAGAAGGATTTGGTCCTAAAAAGCGCACCACGAATACTATCTACCTGTATGTGTGCGCAAGAAACGTGGGCAATTTGCAGGAGCAGCATGTAGCCAGAACTAGCTCTCCAGTTAATTCCCGTGCTTGTGCAGAATGCAAATATTTGCGCTATTCGGACATCCAATTTGGTCGGTACGAGCGACCGAAACGTTGCTAAACTGTTGACCAATTATCGTGAAAGAAGCGACTTTATTATGGAACATGCTAATCCACGCAAACCGGCGGTTTGTTCACGTGAATATGAATGTGCATGCACACACATAACGAAAGCTGTCGGGACGACAACACAATCTGCACAGCCGCACACATCCGCTGTGACATGTATTATCCTGCCATTTATCATACCGTCAATATTATTGTTTCGCAAATAAAAAGCCGAAAAACAAAAATTAATTTTCTTCGGGACTTCTTCGGAAATTTTAATTTCCTTTTTACTGGAAAATACGTTTTTATTATGCAAAGACAAAATGGTTTTTAATTAATTTATATTTTATATTTGGAGGAGAAAAATTATAAAAAGAAAAAATATGCAGGGCCAACATATTACGTAGGTGTGTTGACTTAAATAATTGCGGTAAATACGGTAGCACGTGTTTGTTGCGGCAAGGTAAATGGGGTCGATAAAATTTACAAAAGTAGCGTAAATTCCAGCAAACACATGTGTTTCGCCACTTTTATGTGCACGTCATTTATATCCAGGCCCTGTGTGTGTCCACACACCAACACCCACACGCAGAGATATGCTCTCATAAAAACGAACCCGGCTAAATGGCGTATGGATATTAGTTAATTAACTAATTAATTAATTAAATAACCATTCTCTCACACATTGCGGAAGCGACATTCTTTTGTAATACGTTTTAAAGCATTAGAACAAAAAGGGAATCTATTTACATAATTTTATACTTTTTTTTTCTGCATTTGACCTGTTTGTTTTTGTTTTCTCTTTTTTTTTTCAATTATAAAATTAATTTTATATTACCTGTAAATTTATGTATAATAAATTTTAAAGGATTTTTCAGAGATGTTAACTTCCCTTTTAGGCAATTTGTAAAAAAATAAAAAAAGAATGTGCTTAATTCAGCAATGAAAACACGTTTTTAAACGTTTTATTTATTTTTTAAACTTATAGTATAACCCTTTTTTTTAATAGAAAAACAAATTTTGTATTTCAATTTTTAAACCCCGGCGCCTTCACATTCCAACACCCTTTATTAATTGTTTCGGAGAATAATAGGAGGATATAAAACTATGTAAATTGCAAGTAACCAACTACCAATTAAAAAAATTAAAACTTTTTTATGATAATGTGAAATTATAGTTTTGATTTTTTGTTGGTATGTTTAATGTTATGAATGAGTTAAATATTAAAAGCAACATTATTTAAAAGTGTGTTTTTTTTATAATGTTATAAACTTAAAAGCTTTTAACTAATTTTACCAGAAACTATATAAAAAATACTGAAAAAGAACAACAACCACATAAAAATTAAAATTTTAAACAAAAATAATTTATTTTTATGTACCTACCTAAATTTTTGTTTTAATTCATTAATAATATTTAAATATTTATTTGCTTTTGGGGTGGTTATTTAAGAGATAACTTTAAAATTTCATATGCTTTATGTTTATATAGAGCGAATACATTTGTGTTTGGATGCATTTATTTATGCATGTATAAACAGCAACATGCACTCTAGCCGAGTTTAGAGTATAAAAGCAAAAATGGCCCCCGAAATGCAAACCCCATAGCTTCACATAAGCGCAAAATGCAGAGGAAGAAAGACAAAACCCGAAAACTTTTTGCCGACAATGTGGACATATGTCCGGTTATTAAAATTAACGGGCGCAAGGTGGCCGAAAAAGCTTTTTGCTTCCGCCGCCGCCGCTGCCGCCGCTCACTGAAACACCAGACCTTATTCAAACGTTTCTATTTCCATGCACATTCACACCCATCACACAACTTTATGATTTATCATTGTCGATTTATTTCGAATTGCTGCATTGTGAATGCATTACATCTGTAGTATAATTAACGGGTGGTATATTAAAAATTTTGTTGTTATTTTTGTTTAATTATAGCGCTATAATTAATTTTCTTGTAATGCTTGTAATGAATGAAAAGATTTTCAAAACAAAAATCACGTTATTAACAGATTTAGGAGATTGTAGTTGTTGCCGCAGCAGTAGTAATTCGAGGCGTTATTTTGAAGACCATTTGAATGCACCCGGCAACCGGGAAAATAACATTGCCGATATTTATTGGCGAGCACGGATAAAAGGTTAACGAATTTTCCCGCTCTCTCGGTTCTTCGCTTTATCCGTGCTTTTTTTCCGTTGTTCATAAGCAGCGCCGCTTCGTGCTCGCCGATCGCAAATCCGGATGTTTAAAAACGCCCACGATTTATTATCTTTTATTGTAGTTATCAATAATGTTCGGCGAGCGAAAAGAGCACAATTTATTGTCTTTATCACCTTTCATGCACATTGGCCCACTTTTCATTACCGCGCGCCGCACTATTATTTCCTTTTCCCTACGTTTCCGACTGTTTTCCTTTTCGCTTTTCCTTTTTTTTTTTCTAGCTTTTGCTTTACATTGCAAAAGTAGTTCGTAAAAAAAGCTTTTCCAGCTTTCCAGCGATATAATAAAGGGGCAAAAGTATTTTTGCGGCTGAAGTGAGAGTCATTGGCGATGGCGGCACCAGAAGTGGCAGAAAGTTTTGCCGAGAGGTAAAAGGATGCAATCAAGGGGAAAAGTAGCACGGAATGACCTCCTGTCGGTGCAAGATACAGCCGGACGAACGTGAAGCGAACGGTCTTAGCCGGACGGCGCGGATATATTCGATTTCGAGGGACATATTTCTATTTTAAATCCCGTATATCGTCATGAGGGTATTCCAGGACAATTCGAGACTTCTATGCTATCGCAGTGGAGCGCTCTATATACAGCCCCCCAAAAAAGAGAAAATGCCATATAATAGATAGCTCCCTTTCTTTTGCTTCCTTTTTCTTTGCCTTTGCTGCTGCTCGCGCGTTTCATTCGATGCTTCTTATTTTATTTCATACCTTAAATGCACCTTCTGTACGCGTAAATTTCAATTTGTTTCAGCTGCCAAATACCACTTATGCTATAAATCTATTTGAAGCTAATACACTCAAAGACTTAACTCCAAATTTTTTTTAACAAAAAATAAATTAAATGAAAGTTTTTTTTATAATAAATATATAAATTAAATTTGTTTTATTTTTTAGTTTTCACTAGATTTAAAAATTATATTATATTTTAAAAGCAGAATTTAAATTGAAGACCGAAAATTGTTTCCCAAATATAAAAAGAAAAGAACTCTAAAACCAAATAAAGTAACCCCAAATCGAAAGTACATATAGCAAATAGATCCAATCAAACTTTGGTCAATGGCAAGGCGGTAGTAAAAAGGACCGGGCGCAAGATTTTACTTCCGCCTAGAAAAATATTTCGCCGTTGCCTTTAGGTACGCCTCATAAATCGGCATTTAGTCGTCGAATTATTATAATAATAATACTAAAAGCTGAAGCAATTCCCTTAATGGAATTGGCTTGTAAGAAAATTCGCCGATGCAACAATTTTCCTCGCCGTACACACGCGTCGTGCCATTTTATTTTCGAAAATGTGCAGTTAACAAGATTAAAAAAAAAAAACAAGGCAGCGAAGAACAATTGTGCGCTTCGAAAAGTTACAATCAACAACAATTTGCTTTCGAACCGAACTCGCATGAAGAAAAAACCGCCGCATTTCACCTCTGTGCATTTTCGTAATTAATAACTCTACACGCAATAACAAGTCGTCCTGTGTAATAACATGCAATCAATTAGTGGCATATAGGAAATATAGGTAGTAGTGAAAAAAAAGCAAGAACGACCCGTTGTTTAGTTTTAATAAGTCGCACAAGTCACGTTTGTGTAGTGCACCGCGTACAATTTATGCATTTATTTATGCAAACGATTGTTGTTGTTGTCGTCGCGACGCTTCGTGCACCTTATCGTTGCATGTTGTTTACTGACATTTTAATATCTATTTGCATTCGCGTTTGTATGCACTTTCGTTCAACTGAGTTCCCAGTTCTGCTAATATAGGGGCGAGCTTCTTCTTCTTCTCCTGCGACAAGATGGATGCTGTGTGTACCGATGGTACGCTTCAGTCGCGATACCGACTCATCATCATCGTGCTCTTCATATAATGATAATAAATAACATTCCATCTTGAGCTCTCTGTCTCACTCTCGCACTTTGCATATGAAGGTATAATAAATATTTCACGGAAGAAGCTTGCTCTAGCGAATGCACCTTTCGACTGTTACTTATATGCTTGTGCATCTTGGTTTTCAGACTGAAGCAAAATTCATTAAGTCGCTTCCGAGTCTACCTTGTTTTATTTTTAAGAACAAATATTTGCAAAATAAATACATATAACTAAAAAAGATTTTTTTTCTGTAATAAAAAATATTATTTCCTCAGTCCCAAATTATAGTATTTTAGAAAAACATATTACTTCAATATTTTTTATTGAAACTAATAAAAATTATACTTGTACATCATTTAAAATGTTCTTACAATTTTTTTTTAATGAAAAAAGTGTCAAAAATAATATGAATGCAAGATGCGGAAACAAAATTTTTCTAATGAAAAGTATTTAACTCATTCTCCATTATTAACAAAGTTAACATGATGCCAATGTATTATAGACACTCTCTAAATTAAATAATTAATAAAATGAATGAATTATTTGAAAAAATTCAAAAAGTAATAGCATATATAGACATCCATCCCATATCTCAATTGTGAATACTGAATGCAACGAAGACCCAGGCGGCTTACCCACATGCGCGCCCTATCCCGACTACTCCAGTATCCATTCTTAAGACATCGAATGCCCTGCTATGTCTTAGCGGTCACTGCTGAGACAACGCACACCCGTCCGACTTACGCGGTGATAAATCAAGGGGCGAACTGTGGCGACTGTTCAGCAGTAACATAAGACACGGCATATGCTACCTTCT
>JASKGO010006148.1:0-140469 GCA_030556065.1 Holobus sp. GC000080
CACCAGTGCATTACCGCTGGTCTATCCATCGTCGAAACGGGTCTTTGTCTCTCTGTGTGTGCGAGTGGGTCTTTCTATGTGTGTGTCTGTGTGTGTGTGTGTGTGTGCGTGCACATGTTCATGGGCACGAACGAACACGTACAATGTAGATGCGATGCTGCTTGCTGCTGGCTGCTGGCTGCTAGCTGCTCGCTGCGGGTGTGCATGTGTGTGCGTGTGCGATCGTTGCATGAGTAGGTGAACGTGTGTGGGCGAGGAAGAGAACGGGGAAACAAGCTGGCAGCAAGTACATGTTATGCAGGAGGAGAGCGAAGTGAAACCATAAAACGCAGAGCCAGCAGGAGGCGAAAGGAGAAATTTTCACGGCGGGAACTTTAAATCAATTCCGGCGTAGGCGTTTCACATGTTTAATTTTAGAATGCATTATATTATTACGTCTTCTATGCGGTTCTATACTTGTTCGAAAGCAAAAATTCTACCGAAAATAACGCACCGGTGCCCAGCCACTAGCCAACCAACCAGCCAACTGCTACATCATACGCTAGCCAGTTCGCTTATCTAACTAACGTGAAGATGAAGCGCACATAACATACCTTGGCAGGTACCTCCTTGGGGGCGAACGAAGAGGAAACTCAACAAAAGCAATCAATGAAAAGCGCCGCCGTGGAGGCAAGAAAACAAGAACAATGCTTGGGGAAGCACACGGAACGGATGCCGACCGCACAATAAACAGTTTACCAGCAAACTACTCGTCTTTCCATCGGCAGGGTTTTCGCGAAACGTCCGCGTAAGCTCGCATAAGTGCGATTCGTCGGACGGACGTGTGATGTTTCGGGGGCGGCAATGAAAGAAACTAACGAAATCGATTCCACTACGAGCATAAACAAAATACACGGACCACCACCATACAGGGACGAGGGATGCAATTCCATTTGCGGAAATCTCGTGCAAAATAAAGAGGATGCGATGCGAGCGGCAGATGGATGCAAATTCCGCTTTGCGTTACCGCACGTCTAAATGATAACAGAAATGAGTGGTAAACATTGATAACAAAAGGCACGATAAGTTAGCTGGTAGACGGTCGACGGCGCAAAGATTTTGATGGAACAATGCCGGAAATGTAACGAATTGCATTCGGAGGATCTCACGATGACAACAATAAAGCGAGGGATGCGGATGTTGAGCGAAAACTTTGAACATTTCAATTAGGTCCAGCGGAGGAACAAATGCAACGGCAAATCGCAAATGTGGGGAAATGTATGGAATGCATTGCGGATCTAAATGGGCATGGTACAGGTACAGGTACGGAGAAGAAGATGTTGCGTGTTTTTCGTCTGTTTCGCGTTGGGCGAACGGTACAGTCGTGTCTTTCGAAATAGGCAGCAGGAGGAGGATGAGCGGTGTGCGGGCATTTTGAAGCGGTCGATGTGTATATTTTTGAGCAACACTTACAGTTTATATTTGTTGGAGAAGGTCATTTGGTGATTGTACGAATCGTAGGCCATCGGTCCGGGCCCCAAGTTTGTCATTGCGGCCTCCGGGGGGCCGCCACCGCCCGTTTCCATGCTCGCACCCAGCAAAGAAGTGGACTCGCGAAATAGAGTAGCCACCTGCATCGAAGATGGAGTTATTCGACCTCGGCGGTCGCGCCGCCACCGAGCTCAATGGGCTCGGAATATAGCACTGCACGCACTTTACATGTAGAACGGCACTAGCTTTGTATAAAAACCCAACAACAACCTCACCCTTTAAAAATAGTCCCAACTCTGTGATTGGTTCAACGAACGTTTCGGAAAAATCAATAGAATGTTATCGGCCTGTATTTTTCGTGTGAAAGCTCGCCTCTGGTAGTCATTGTCGATGTCTCCGTCGGCGTCGCTCTCGAGCCCGACGCGCGGCTTCGCTGCTGCTGCCGCTCTTGAATACGATGCTTTTTACGCTGGCGCATTCTGTTCAAAAATGCGCACATCTCTTGGAAAAACCAACCACGATTCTTACAGCGCGCCGCGAACCGGTTTTCGTTTGCCTCTATTTTCCGACAGAGGGACCACGGGATTTTCCGGCGGCGGCGGCGGCGTCGCGGCGCTCGCAGCCGGCTCCATACAATAATACAATACGCACGCACAACCTGCTTTCGAAGCGCTCGCCGCAGGTCACGCTCGCACTCGCACCGATACGGATTCGTGAATGCTGAACTGTGAATGCGCTGAACGTCGTCGTTAAAGTTAAACCTGCCTTCGTTTCGGATACTCGATTACCTTGTACTCAACACCGGCAAGAGCACCTGTACAACTTGCACCGGGCTATTTTCATGCAAATCTCTTGTCCGGAGCGCTCGCAAGTAGATTGCGCGCCGCGAGGCGAGGCGCGCGCCATTCCTGCCATTTCAAACCACAGCCGCGCTTTTTTCTTTGGGAAAACCGGGAAAATCGGAGAGCCGACATATCTTTCTAGGGATTTCCGCGTGAAAACCGCGCGAATTGCGTTGAAAACAAGCGAATTTTCCGAGTTTTCCAAGCAACTTTTTAGCGCGCAACCAAAGTTGAAACAGTGCAGAGGTCGCCAGCGTCCAGTGTGGTGGGTTTTTCGATATGGCGACCTTATCGGTATCGAAATGACGAGGAGAAAAAGCCAGAAGCTCTCGTGAAAGAAGACAGAAAATACTTTCCGACTGGCGACTTCGATAAATCCACACGAACAATTTTTTTCTACTACTACTTGTACGTCCATCGTCAACGAAACGTCGCAACGGGAAAGAGCAGCAGACGTGCGGCAGTGGTGGAACATTGCCTGCTGTTCCTCCATTGTTGTTAATTAGCATTAGTCAACGTTATTGTTTGTGCAGTCACGACCTGAACTCATTGCAAATAAACAAATCAAACGAGTCCGTGTGTGGAAGCGTGCAGTGTACGAAAACGTTCCAACATATTCATGCATACTACTACTGCGACACGGATATGTTTCGGTGGTGAGTTCGAGGTTGTAAGTAGCAAATTCAATTATGATCTAAACGTGTGACGATCATCGACATCATGGGAAACTGCTTAAAACGAGCCACCACTGATGATATCTCATTGTTGAGGGGCAGCGATAGCGTCCGCGAAACGTCATCCGATCAGCTGGGACCTTCACCCTACCAGGTAATTAGAAAACACTCCTCAGCCATTACCATTATTGCCAATATCGTCGAATGCCGTTGCCCAATATTTGACCATTGCCATTGCTCATGCATGACAAAGATCCTTCGATTCGCTCCCAGCTGCCGCTGCCGCTGCCACTCGTCTCATCTGACTTGCGTTCTCTTTGTGCGTTTTCCAGGAGACGCTGCCCATACAAGCTGCATCACCAGTCTACCATCCATCTCCAAGTGTTACCAGATCTGTGGGCCAGCTCACTGAAGAGGAGCAGGTGAAGATTGCCAAGAGGATTGGCCTGATCCAGCACTTGCCCACAGGCACCTATGATGGATGCAAGAAGGCCAGGGAGTGTGTTATCTGCATGGTTGAGTTCATTGTGGGTGATCAAGTGAGATACTTGCCTTGTATGCACACCTATCACATGAAATGTATTGATGACTGGCTGATGCGTAGCTTGACTTGTCCCAGCTGCATGGAGCCAGTTGATGCTGCCCTGTTGACCAGTTATGAGACCAACTGATATGGCCAGTGCCTTGCAACTGATAGTGAAACTCTGTGATCTGAACTGTCTCTAATATCTTCTACTATGGGCGTGAATGTATTCTACAATTAGTTTCTGTTTATTGTTTTCTTGTTAAAACAGTTTGTTTCCTGTAAATCTGGTATGGATCTTTACTTATCGGTAAGGATAGTCGTGCGGCTGTGAACCTGCCCTTTGTTGGGTACCCCAAAAAAGAAAGAAAAGAAAGAAAGAAAAGAAAAAAATACAAACAAACAAAAAAAGTCCACTGCATTACACTCTAAACGAAAATTATAGAAATTACGAAAAAAGAAAAAAGAAAAATAATGATGTACTAGCAAACGCAATGAAGCAAAAACTAATCAATTGTGCTGCTGAGCATTGACGCAGTCTATTCAATATTTGAATAATTTGCAATACAAAAATGAAATAATATAATATAACATGATTACGGTGTGACTCAACTCAGGGCTGGATGGATTTGTATAGTTCATATAGTTTCAAACAACTTTAGTTAGATATACGTCGGTTTTATACATATAATAATTAATTAATTAATTAATAATAATAGATATCATTATTAACTAACAAAACAAAAGATAATGTATTAGCTCTGATTTATTATTTACAGCACATTCGCTCGCAATTACTGGCATTTTCACCTTAAGGCATTCTCATCTAATGCTAACTGATTTCTATTACCTGTATGTAGATGTAGTTTTTAAGTGGTTTTCATGAAACGTGGATGTTTTTCTTTTTCGTTGCTTTCTACATACTATTTTATAAGATACCGATCGACCGTTTGCTGTAATTGCTCGTGATTGCAAATTAAAACTGGAAACAAAAGATGCTCGTCGATTGTTTAATTTACAACATTAACGAACCGAGTGACCGACACAGAGCACAGACAGCACCACTACAAACAAGTACATATACATATACATCATATATTTACAAAAACCGTTTGGTTTCTATAATAATTATTAGCTGTCACGTGCGAATGACTGTTCTAACTTTTCTAAAACAAACGTCTCGAATACCTCAGGCTGTAGGGAAAACGTTCGCAAATAATGATTTAATGGCGCAGCCTCAAAGGCCGGCAAACATTTAGTCTTCTCGTAGATTTATATACAAGCATTGCAACTATTACAAGACAATATGCCTGGAAGGTCGAGCGGAAATCGGTCGAAAATTAAGTAAAAAAAAAACGACAATGAAAAGAACAGAAACAGCGCGAAAGTCGTTGGAATCGTCGGGCCATTTTTGTTTTCCGTACGTAGCAACGAGAGCTTTTAACTTAAGGCATTCAAATCAGGTATTAGCCTAATTGAAATACTAACAATCATACTGAATGTAAGACGTAAACGTAATGTTTTTTTTTCTTCTATACGTACGAGTAACATAATATACGATTTGTATGATTTGTTTGCGTTGCGTATAGTCCGGAGCCGATCGCATTGATGGATTGCGATTTCTCGTCTATGTTTGCATAATACTTACTAATACGAGGTAGCGTAGCTAATAAATATACCTAAAAACAATATTGCGAAGCGATATGTAATATTAATCGTTGTGAACGATTAAGTGAATGAGATTTATTGTGTTCCTTAATGCTATACCAAAGCGAGAAATGAAAGAAACGAAAGGGAGAGAATGCCTTAACTCGAGAACGCATAGATGAATTAATGAACGAAGTCATTAGTAAACAAACAAATAAAATAATCGAAAGGAAAAAGAAAACAAACAAACAAACAAAACCGAACTACCGTCGAACGTCCATTTTACACACACTTCTTACGTTTCGGTTTTCATTTCTTTCTGATAACGTATTAGTAATATAAATAAATAATCAAATAACGCAGATCGTTTATCGTTTGCTAACTTTTACAATGAAGAAATTTTGTACTGTTTAGGATTAATATAAAAAAAAAAAACTATACGTGTACGGGGATGTGCGCTTTACGCGAGCCTCATTCATCCGATCGATGACAAAAGAAAATAAAATTAAAAAACAAAAAACAAAACGATCAGCTTAAGATATTTTTCGAATCGTCAATTTTTTACAAAGCCCAACCCTGTACAGTACGTATTTAATTGCCAAGGAGATTTTATTTGCTTTGCAATGACAACACAATACGATTTAAACAAACTTGGAGAGACATAATTTTTGTGTACATACATTAATTGTCACTTGCTTTTTCTTTTCTAGTTTCTGTTTGTTGTAGTTTTCTGTATAAATATATAGATATATACAATCTTTATACTCTACATATACATAAATTATGTGAAATATTTACTTATTAGTTTGTTAGACATATTTCCCTTTTAAGAAACGTGAAGATTTTTATTTGGCGAAAATGGTTAAAACTAACTGAAAGTAAGTAAATGTTCGTACCGAAAGGAAAGCTTTCGAAATGGTTTAGAATTAAGTCATTTTAAGTGATAAAAATAGCGAAGGTATCCTAAAGTAAATACCGATGCAGACAATTCTTTACATTTTTATATCCACATACACGACACACACACTTAACACACACACACACAAAACACACATACACATAAAAGTTTTAGTGGAGTAATACACATTAAACGTTTTTGTACTACTATATTACTAAACGAGACGAATGAGTTGCGATTAAAAATAAAATAAAAACAAAAAAATTCGCTTCTATTGCGTCGCGTAAAATGTACCGAAGTTGATTTTCGATTTCTTTGTTTCTTTGTGCGTCCGTACTTGAAAAGTATCGATGTATAGTGATGAATTTTCTTTTTGTTATGATCTATTGTTTTTTTTTTCCGTTAGATTTGTCTGGTTTACGTTTACATGGCGACTCGACTTATTTAATCTTAGGAAAAAGATGTGTTAGTCATTATTACTCACCAATATAATCTAATTACATTTATTACAATTATTATTGATTAAATATTTGTATCAATATGTTACATACATAAATATAATATTAAGTTAATAAATGAAAGTGGCACTGGTTATTTTAATAATGGCACTTTTGGCATATTTGACTAGAACGATCTGGGCCCCAGCGATTCTCATCGCTATCAATGAAACTTTTCCGCACTTCGTCGGACATTAATGGCTTATCGATTCTGCACTAACGAACCGTTTATTACTCTTTTGTTTTTCCCTCTCAATCACTGCGGTTTATTTTTAAAAGCGTTATGATTAACATGGTGGCGCAGCAATGGAGTTCACTGCGAACCGTTACCGTTATCAGTAAGTGTCGTTCTTGAAGCAATGCACTTTTTATTGCCACCGTTTCCGTTCGATATTCAGAGCTTTCAATTCAATTAATCATTCGCACATCTTCATTATCAACTTTTCGGCCATTTAATTGGCCATTTAACGTTGCATTTAATAAATGGGGGTTGGTAATTCAATATGGCGTCCGGTGGGGGATAAAAGGAACTTTGGAAATTAAAAATCAGGAACTATTTATCGGACGGAAGTGTTTCGGGTTTGCGAACCAGATCTGGAAATCTGTCGTATACTGCCTGCGATTCGTCTTCCGTAACGGGCCCCGTACCGATCGCTTTGGCAACACAGAACAGACCTGAAGCTGTCCCGAAAGTTCTTCGACATGAAGCCGTAAATGACGGGATTGATGCAGCTACAACGAAACTGTTTGTTTTCAAGCCGTTATTTAAGCGCGCAGTAAACTTACCTGTTAAAATAAGCCATAAGGTGAAAAATGATGGCCATGTATTTATACTTGCCGGTTCGGATGGTGGGTAACACTTCGCAGGCCATCAGAACGTTGTCAAGAAGCAGCGGGGCCCAGCAAATGGCGAAGAGCACCACGACGGCCACCAGCATGCAGATCACTTGCTTGACCATCTTCGTGTCGTCCCTCACGCGACACATGGCGCGCTCCTGGTGTCGCCACGAGCACGGCTTCCGCGAAACGTCCCCCAGTTGAATCACCTCCGTGTGCTTCTCGGAAGTGTTGCGCGTCAACCTGCAAAGGAAACCGCAGTGGAAAAACGTTTTTGATTTTCTGGAAAAAGGAAAATACGTGTCGTTCCCGGTCATGAAATTGCGTCGCTCCATAACGTTCCAAATTTCCCAGCAGATCAGCGTGTAAGCCACGGTCATTATGCAGAACGGCACCAGGAATACCAAAACCAGCATGTAAATTTCGTGGTACAACCAAAGGGTTTCGCGGTCCCAGTCGCGCACGCACCAGTACGCTTTGATCTTTTCGCCCACGGGCATCTGGATCTGAAAACAACTGCCGATGCAGTACAACGATAGCCATTTCCTTTCGAAAGGGTACCTGAACGAAAAGGATGGGGGTGGCCAGTACGATAGCCAGGAACCAGGTGATTACAATCACGCGCCGAGCCTGGCTAATGGTGCAGATGTACTTGGCCCTCATCGGATGAACGATTGCGTAATATCTGATTAAGCGATTAAATTCAAATAAAATGGGCGCCGAAATTCTCTTGGGGCTTTACCTTTCTATGCTGATGGCCGTCAGGGTGAGGACGCTGCAAATCATCGAGACGTTCTGCACGTAGTGCACGAACTTGCAGAGGAAGGAACCCAAGGCCCAAGTGTACGAAAACAATTTGGCCACCTAAATAAGAAACTTTTGCGCCTAAAATCGAACGGGAATCTCAACGTGCCAATGACAAAAAAGACAAGAAGTCATTTTGCGAAAGACATTGCTTTAAAAATTTGCAGTTAAATTATTTAATTTTGGAATCGCTGTCTGCTAACATCATTCAAGTGGATGTTGCTAATCTGAAGAAGTTTCGTCTATATATATACATATTGGTATAAAAGTTTGGATAAACAAACATGCGGTCTTCACTTAAAATTCTTACACATGCCAATTTTTGATTACTCCTGTCTTTATGGTCGCTTCAATTTAGTTCCGATTACAAATCGAAAGCTTACATTAAAGTAAGAAAAAATATTAGTTGCCTAAAAATAAACAAATACCTTCGGGTCGGAATTATTTAAGTGGTAACGAGTGCGTTTTTAAATAAACTAAGCGTTAACTTTAATAAAATTAATGGAACGATTGCGTAAAGCGAGTTTTTTTTGCGGATTTCGGGCACTTGGGAACCCGAAAAACCGTTGGCAACACACAGGAAAATCAAAGGAAAAAGTTTCGAACTAAATGAAAGGGATGCATTTCGAAAACGATTACAACATCAAATTTACCTTTACAGGTATACAAAAGACAATCAGCAGCAAGTCGGAGGACGCCAAACTAGCCAGAAGAACATTAGTAACACTCTGCATTCCTCGGTATCTGTACGTGGCGAATACAATCAAACTGTTGCCGATAAGGCCGAAACAGAAAGTGATTCCGTAAACGATCAGCACCGGCGACAGTTCTTCCCAGTGGAAGGTGGAGTGCGACTCCAAAATATCGTAACTGTAATCACTGTACTCTCCGTAGTCAGCCATCGCGTTTTTGTTGTTGTTTTTTTTTTCTCTCGTTTTTTCTTTTTGTCTATCAAACTTCCATCGTTTTCGAAATACTTGTATTCCTTCGGAAGGACTATCCAATAATAGCACCGAAAGTGACTGTTTTATGATGATGACGATGATCTCGCCGACGATAACATCGATAGATGATACAGGTCCGTTTATTAAAACGTCACTGCCGCCTCAAGGATTCAATTATAGGCTTCTTGCGGTTTTATGCTCTTCCTTTCCGTCGAACGCACTTTACTAAACTTCGTTTAACGCTCGATATACTTATAAACCGAGACCAGAAATGATTTATTTGCAATAGAATTACGATCGAATTTCGAATGGAACAGGAGCGGCTGCTGCTGCGGCAGAAGCGCCGCGACGCTAGTTTATATTGGAAATACTTGACTTAAAATACACCCCACTATGATCGTAAATATTTTTATTGAAAGCACGGGGGCTTTTGAAGGGCCAAATTAGCGTTGCCGCGAAATAATAATAATGCATTTCGAGTGGATCGAACGAAAATTAATGTCGTCATAGAAATAACGGCGGAACCATCAACAGAATCTGCCATAAGTTTATCTTGTGGCTTTTTTGACCTAGAACCGCGTTGATTTTTATCCTTTCGTTGGTCGGCTCGCATATACATAACTATAACTCGGCTTCAAAGTTTGCAATTTGTTTTAGTTTCGCTATGAAGTGGTTGACTGTATTTTTTTGTTGCGCCGGTAAGAACATTTATTTATCTTAATTTAACACCTATAAATATAACGTTACTTCTTCGGACATTTGTTTCCAGTGAGTTTAATCGATGCATCCGAATATGGATGGAAGTTGAACAAGGAATACGTTTACGGGATTCGTGGGCGTACACTTACAGCATTCCACGAAGTTCAAGATCAGTACACTGGAGTTTTATTAAGCGCCACTCTAATTGTCGTTGCTCGAGAAAACGGCACTTTGGAGGCCCAAATCGTCGACGCCAAATATGCTCCAATTAACATGTTCCTAATCGGCGGATGGAACACCGAAATACCCGAAAACGAATTGCAATACATTCCGATGCCACTTGGGGAGCAATTCTTTGAATTGAAAGTCAAAAACGGATTGATTCAGTACATTGTCATTGAGAAAAGCGTCGAAAAGTGGAAGATCAATTTTATAAAAGCCGTTGTTAGCAATCTTCACTTGGATACCACAGGGAAAACGGCTATAGAAAACGAACTTTACCAACCTCCTATTAAGGACGAAGCCAATGGCGTTTTTGAAACTTTAGAAGAATCAATTTCCGGAACATTCGAAACGACCTATGAAATCAGTCCGCTGCCTGTAAAAACCATTCAGTCGGATCCGCAATTAGCAGCACTTATTGATTTAAGAACCACCAGTGCTATTGAAATTATAAAAAATCGAAATTTTGGCAAAAGAAATAATTTGGTATACCACTTTGGATTCGGACAGAATACGGATTGGGATATCAATTCAAATGACATGGGGGAATTCTTAAGTGTATCCTCAATGAGTCGCGTTGTTATAAATGGAACTTTAAAAGAGTACTCTATACAAACTTCTTCCACAGTGGAAAAAATCTTTTTAAAACCAACCATAAACAGCAAAGAAAATGGCATGGTGGTAAGTCATCTAAAATTGATTTTGGACGAAGATGGGTTCAGTCGAACAGATTTTTCGGAGGTTCGAAATCCTATCAGGCTGAACAGTTTGGTTGGTGATACACTTTTCTCGCCGAGCCCTGAAGATCTTTTGGAAGACTATAAAAATCAAACTTTGAATCTCGCCCAAGGAATAGATGCAGAGTTAAATCTGCCCGAAAAAATTACAAAAGAGCGGACGCCTTCCAAGTTTCTTCGGATTATTAAAATGTTAAAACATATGAAGGAAGCAAAGATTAAAGAAATCGTACAAAAAATTAATTCTTGGAGAGTGGTACGTGACACTTTGGCAGAAGTTAACAGCCCATCAACATTGAAGATAATTGTGGATATGATTAAGGAAAATCAAATTAGTAATGAAGAGGCTGCTGAGTTTTTGGAAGTCTTTATGGGAGCAATCAAGGTACCTAGTCCTATTCTAATACAATCCCTTTTTTCTATCATCAACAGTAATGAAACTGTCACATGTTGCACAGCCATCCTGGCATTCTCTAATCTTGTGCGCAAAGTATATGTTGATGAAAGATTTTCCGGAAACCATTACTCTACTACATCTTCCGGACCTATCCGATTTTTTCAAGGCGGACAAGAAATTGTGACCGATCTATTGCTTCCATACTTAAAGGAAGAACTTCAAAAAGCAGTCGACAATACCGATAGTCACAAAATTTTGATGTACACGCGCGCCTTAGGAAACGTGGGTCATAATAAAATTTTAACGGTTTTCCAACCGTACCTCGAAGGCACCAAAACAATATCTCAGTTCCAACGTCTTCATATGATTGCTTCACTAGATAAACTCATTGAAATCAATCCTGCCCGAGCTCGTCCTGTTCTTTACAATATCTACCGCAATCAAGGGGATGTTCCGGAAATTCGGACAGCTGCTGTTCTCCAACTGATGCGAACTAATCCTCCACTTAATATGCTTCTTCGTATGGCGCAGTACACCAATGTTGATTCTTCCGAACAAGTTAATTCAGCCGTTAAATCAGCTATTGAATCAGCAGCGATGCTTAAGGGAGAACAATTTGCTCAATTGTAAGTGGTAGGTGGATTTAGGATGTTAATGAAATTAAGGAATCTGTTTTTAATTTATTAAGAGCCCGTAATGCACGTTCCGCTAAACCCATGTTGACCAAAGAAGAATACCAAGCAGATTATTCACGAAGTTATATTCGCAGCTTAGTTTTCGATAACTTGAACATTTTATTCGCCCAGGAAAAATTATTTGGCACAAAAAATAGTATTCCTAAAATTATGGAGTTTAATCTGGGTGCAGAAGTCAACGAATTCAAACAGGACTTATTCAATTTCAAAACTATGATATCCAGTATAACGGATTTTTGGAACTGTTTAAGGGAACAAACGGAAATGTATCAGGAAAAACAAAGACAGCAGAAAGAAAATTTTAGGGCTTCGACAGAGAAGGAATTTTCCAGTGAATCAATCTTTCGTTCTCTCAATTATTGGACTTATTTCCATTTTCATGAACAATTAGACAGTACCTTACTGTTCAAAATGGGTGAAAAAATCGGGGGCTTCTTTAGCATCAGCAACAAAACCATTGCTGACCTACCAGAAGGTAAGTTTAAATGATCACAAATGCCAATTTTGAAAACTTAATGCGCGAACTTCTAATGACAGCCATAGAAGCATTTGAAGAAGCCCTAAGGGTTGGTCAGATCTTCGACTATACCAAATTTTCAAATCACCACCAAAGGACTTTGATGTTTCCTACTGCCACATCTTTCCCGTTCATTTACACTTTAGACGTGCCCGTTCTTTGGCACTTTACGGGACAACTAGGCGGCCATGCAAATCCGAGAATCAGCAGGAATGGAAAACTTTCCAAACCGCAAACCATTGAATGCAATTTGACAATGAACGCTGTGGTCGCTACCAATATTGAGGAAAAATTAGGTTTTCTTACATCTTTCGATAATGAATTTTATCAATCCTACTTGCAAAGGGATTGGAAGATTCAAATTCCGCTTAGAGTAAAAACAGCTTTAGATTTAACAAACAAAAAAGTAAAATGGGAACTTGCAGCAATTGATCCTATGAAAAATACGGAAATTGTTCATTACAATGTTGCACCGTCCATTGGTCGACAAAATTTCTTTGATATGCGACTTCCTTCAGAAATGACAATTATCGATAACGACAACTTTTCCACTGCGTTTGATAAATTCTTGGGAAATGATGCAGCTATTGGTTTTCGAATTAAATACCAAGGCAACGAAAAAATTGATCTGGAGAATTTCAACTATGAAATTTTTCAAAAACCTGAAACATGGCTTCAAATATTGAATCCTTTGTTGGATCCACGGATTCGCAGAACGTCCTTGCAAATTTGGTATAACGGTGAGACGTCCTGCATAAAAAATACGACGATTCAAATCGCCTACGATCAAAAGTACCAAAATAACATTGACTTCCTAAGCAGGAATATTACGAATATTGAAAACATACAATTTCCCTCTGAAACGGAGACTCGACTGGGGTATATGGCGAATATAGCTTTAGAAGGAATCACCAGTGGTTACTTGCACCTCTTGGATTCAAGCGTAGAATTTGATGGTAGATGTAACTTCCGATTTGATTTGGGCGCAGCCTTTGTCGACAGCCGCGTGAACAAAAAAATTCGAGCTGTGGCATTTGGAAGTTTTTTGGCAGTTGAAAATCTAACGGAAAAACGCAACTTTACATTACTGGCAAATATTCACAGGCCGGAAACTGCGGAACTTGACTTCATTGAAGCTTTAAATTCGGAATCGGCTTTAGAAGCGCGAATCGACATTGCTGTTAAAAAAATGCGGTACTACTCAACAGTGAAAACAAAGAAGCGCGAAGTTCGCAGAAAGCACTTGCAGGATCATCCACTCGCCAAAGAATGCCGAATGGAAATGAAAGAGGGAAACAACATTCTAAATGCGTGTGAAAAAATGATAGCGGAAGCGAACCTTCCTGACGTATATTCAGTCGAATTCGGCGTTTATCTTCCTGTTGACGAAACATTCGTTAAATTGTTTCGCGCCAATTTAGCTTTTGAATCTAATTTGCAATCTGCCGATTTGAATTTTGGCTCAAGCGATATGTTAGAATTTCCAGTAGCCTTTGAATTGTATAAGGATCAATTTGTATCACTGATGAAAACTTACTTATCAGCCAAAGATTATCAAGCGTGCAATCTGGACAAAACCGGTGTGAAAACCTTTAGCGGCAAAGCCTATCCATTAGTTTTGAATGGCGAGTGGACAGTGGTAATGCATTACGTACCTAAATTAGCAGACAAATATCGAAAACAAGAAACTCGTGACGTACTTCGCCAAGAGCATCAACTTGAAGAATACGTAATTCTTGTCCGCCGTGTTGCGGACGAAAGAACCGATTTTAAAATGACATTTCGGACGCCAGAAACTAAGGGAAAAGTACTGGAAATCGACGTAATAGTTAAATACGAAGGAGTTGGTGCCAAAGTTTTGGTCAATAACATGCCCATCAGCAACGAAACAAGCACCGATTTTGCTGAGGGGTTTGTTCAGGTGTTCGCTTTGTCAACGGGAAACGTCGAAGTTTACGTTTGTGATGCCTACAAAATACTATTCGATGGCTTAAGAATGAAACTTACCTTAAACAGTAACAAATTTGAAGACGCCTTGCGCGGTCTTTGCGGTGCAGGGACCAATTCCAAAGTTGATGACTTTACAGCTCCCAAAGGTTGCGTGCTGCACTCACCAATAGCTTTTATCAACTCCTATACACTTAACACCGGATCGGAAGAATCATGCATATTTTCCGAAACCGAATACGTGAAAGTCATGTCTGACAAAAGCAACTGCGATTCAAACTTAATAATAAGTAATTTATGCGATTAAAGTCAAAATATTAGCAATTGAAATGGTCTAAAAAAATACTTATATTTGAAAGGACGCTTTAACATCGTTCATTTAGTAGACCGCGTGACTGAGTGGTCAGTTTTATTACTAAACAATAATTTAACTTAACAGTTTAAAATTAGATTTCAATTCGCCAGTAAAGAAAATCTGTTAAAGACTACTTACTAATAAATAATTGCTTACCCTGGAATTTACAAATCGTACGCTAAACTTCTAAAGTGCGCCTGCTGTGTGTTTCAGAAACTATATTTGTTTTTTTTTTTTTATAAGAAAGATAATGAATGTGTAACAAGAGTTCATCCACCAACCATTACTTTGACTTTTCGAACCTCCAAGGCACACCGAGTGTTAGAATTACTTCAGAGGGTCTTCAGCAGTAGGAAAAAGTGGCTCTTCAGCCAAAATTTGAGGAGTCGTTATGGAGCCGTCAGCATCTAATGTTTCAGTTACTGGTACTTCGGGAGTTACCAAGCTGTTCGAATCCTCGTTGAAAAGCTGAGTGAAGTCGAGTGCACTGTCGTAAGCGGCCAATTCGGAACCTAAAATGGCAAGCGTTACATTGACTAATAAAAACCTCGGAGATAAACCGTACCAGTCCTAGGATTTCCAAGATCGTCAAATCCACCCAGACCATAGCTGGGTGTTGATGTTTCATCGTTAAAGAACTATATTCACCAAAGAAGAAAAAAAAACACACAATAAAGAACACTGCGCCGGGAGGCGACTTGAAAATACAACTTACATCCAAGAACACGTTCGCGTTCAACGAAGAGCAACCGGACAATAGTTCCTTGAAAGTTTTATCCAATTCCGTTTGGGTATTCTCCAGATGCAAATCCAAATCTTCACTGGAATCCATCATTGATGCGCTATTATTACATGTGCAGTAAATAAATTTAAAAAATGGAAATATTTATAGTTCGCCCCGGATCTATATGAACTTAACGGTCAGCCAATTAAGAACAAAAACCAAAGCGACATTGGTAACACTAATTACTAATACCAGCAGTACTTACACAGAATTCAAGCGGCGCATGATATTTTTGCGCGCTAAAGCAGTACTCTCCGCCGAGTTCGTACTTTTATTTTCTTCGTCTTTTTTATCAGCTGCACTGGTACTAGGAGCAGCAGTCGCGTTGCCCGACAGGAGAACATCGTTCACGGATTTCGTATTGTAATTGCCGTTCATCAAATCGCTCAGCAAACTGTCCTGCGAGTCGCCTGCTTCGAAGAGCTTCCTCTTCGGTTCCTCATCGGCGACGTTTTCCTCGGCCGCAGCATTCAAACTTAATGGATCCACAGCGGAATCGCTGTGAACGGTCTCGCCATCTGAGAACAACTCCTCGACGATATCGCATTGCTGGAAATTTCACAATCAGTCGAATAGCGGCTAAATAGAAGACGAGAATTACGGTGAAATCTGAAACGAGCGGCTTCTCCGGATCAATTATCATGGCATTTTGGGCTGCCTCGTTAAGCAGATCGCTCTGCAAGATGACTTCGTCAGAATCATGGGTCTCCAACTCGTGGATAATGGGACCTTCCGACGTGGACGATTCCGAGGCGCTAGTTTTTGGTTTCTTAGCGGGACTTTCATTTATCATCAGAGGTAGTACGCGTTTGGTTGCAAGACCATTCATACGTCCCGGATTGACCAAGGTAACCAAGAATTGAATAAGCTGCGAAATTGCATTAAAAAAAAATTAACTGACTTCGGGAAATCACTCCTTCGGACATCCTTTCCGCTAGGGTGCAGTGATATGAACATGTTACAGTAAGACAACAGAAAAAGTAAAAAATAAATCAAAAGAAAGCAGAATAATTGAAATTACAAGCAAAAAAAACAAAACAAAAAATCAGCAAAACTAGGACCAAATTATCCAACAGCTGTTGCAACAACCATTTCGGTGGACATGAAAACACGACACGAAAAACAAACCTTATTTACAATCTGTTGTTGCTTATGATGTTTCTGCCTGAGGAGAGCCAATTCTCTCCATAAAATAGCATTCTCCTGCTTCATTGAAGCAAGCTGGGAGTCAACATTCGACTGCCTTCCTTGAATCATTGTGATATCACTTAAAACTCTGTTCAGATCATTAGAAGATATGGCCTTTTGAACAGCATCATTCACAATGACCTTCTGATTGTTGGACACTTTACGTCTGATGTGTTTCAAAATCTCTGGCCTGTTTTTCTGAAAGTTGGGATGATAGAAATGGATTTCATCTTTGTCATTTTCTGGCGACTCCAAAGAGGAAATCTTGTGGAAACCATCTGTAAAATTGCTTAATCATTACACCAGTTACAACATTTGACCCAAAATAGGACATACACATATTGAGTTGCCTGACAAAACTGCTCATATTGTTGTGTTTGTAATAGACAGGTAACAGGTCATACCAGAACTGTGCCTTGTTTTGAATGACGAAACTGGTGCCTGTCTGTAAGAACAAAACAGCGTTAAGGTAAGTTTGGCATCAATAGTTCTGTGCATTGAGTACTTACTGGACTCCAACATATCAGGTGGTCTGTTTTTGGATCATGTACCATCTTCCATAGTTTGTGCAGAAACGCAGGCACGTTTACAGAGTTCTCAGCGTGGGGTTGCATTTTACCCGGTTGATACTTTATTGACTATCACAAGTACGTCGTACTTACTTACTAATTACTACAAATTACCTACGATTGACTGCGATCTCTCCTTGCTTGTCGCTATTCTTGACTTCGACCATTCGACGACATAATTTCACTCACACCAACACAACACTATTATGGATATTTCTATGACGTCCTAGCCTAGGCAGGCGGTATATGACCCTAGCGGTGGGGGAAATCGTATGACCAATATGATCTAAAGTGGTGGTGGGGGCAAAAGAAAATTCAAAAAGGATAATTGAAAATTGAAAATTTCTAAACAAACAAAAACGATACAAAAACCCCGCTTTCAAATCGATAATAAATAAGTTCCCCCTGAAACAAAATAAAAGTTTAGAGAAAAAAGAAAAATTAGTTTATCTAACCATTAATTAAAACTTTCCAGACGTCAATAAATTATAAGATATAATGCGCATTAAATTGTAGTTTCTAAAGGTATTAGGAAGTTCAAGGGTACTTATTATAAATTACTAACAAACGTGAATCGTTTCTAAAAACAATTCGTTTACCGGAAGAAATGATACGCATGTCAACTGCAGAACGCGAAGCGATCTATATCTACATCAACAGCAGCGTCGCGACGCTCGTTTCTATTTTCGTATTATACGTGTGTCTACTTCATCCACTTTCACAGTTACCTGAATAAATTTATTATAAGTATCATGCATGAATAAGTAAGTCATGCTTATATGCTGAGTAAACAAAACCGATGCGTATGTATTAAACTGTGTTTACTTTCGATGGTTTAGCCTTTTATCAGCTATCGGTATTAGATAGAAGTAACTACATGTTTGTGATCTAGTAAATAATTGTACCTGTACTAATTACTGAATTGTGTATCACTTCGTTGTGGACTTTGACTATTAATAAAATTATTACATAAAAAGCGGTTAATTAATTATTGTTTTGTCCATCGATTTGGCTCGCATCCCCCCAAAAACGGTCGATATTGACTACTGACTTGACGGAAACAGCACAGCAATCGGATTTTAATGCAATTTTTTGCATTTCAGAAGGACTATGGTCACTGCCACTTATTCCTAAAAAACTGGTAGTTTTTACCGTTGTTATTGTTGCCTGAAGGCATGTTACCCATCGGGAAGGTTTTAGTTTCAAGCGGGACCAATTTGGGAAAATCCTCAATCCGCCAATACTCCGAGCAGCTGCAAGCGAAAGTGGTCATTGCCGGTGCAGGACTCGTGGCCAACTCCGTTGCGTATCATCTCAGCAGAAATGGCTGGACGGACGTGCTGGTCCTGGAACAGGACGCAATCGGAAGCGGATCTAGTAATTTCGGTTCGGGCATGTTGGGCCTCTTCAAACCGATCTCGCAAAGAAATATCGTTTGGTCCAGCATCAAACTGTACCAAGAACTCCACGATCACGGATACGACATAGGGTTGAAGCGCTGCGGAAGTCTGAATTTGGCGCAAACTAAGGATAGAATGATAGCGCTCCGAAGGCGCATTGCCTATAACGTTCCCACCGGTCTTCACTGCGAACTTCTGTCGCCGCTCGAGACGAAACGATTGCATCCCTACATAACTATTGGGAATTTAGAAGGAGCCGTTTGGATTCCCGAAGATGCCGTTGCCAATCCGACAGCAACTTGCGAAGCGCTGGCCCAGCAAGCGCAACTTCACGGGGTTCAGTATAAGGAAAATGTGCTTGTCCGAAGGGTCCTTACAAATAACAACCGAGTTTACGGCGTCGAAACGGATTCGCTCGGTTACATAAAATGCGAATATTTTGTTAATTGCGCGGGAATGTGGGCGCGAGAACTGGGTTTGAAATGTTCGCCGAAAGTTCAAATTCCGGCCCATCCTGCGGAACACTTCTACGCCCTTATTACCGATTTAGATATAAAAGAAGAACTGCCTAGCGTCAGAGATTACGATTCCCATTTTTATGTAAGGGACTACGATAGAGGATTTCTGGCCGGTTGGTTCGAGCCCGTTGCCACTGCTGCCTTTAGCGACTGCACCAGCATACCGCGGAACTGGAAGCCACACATAAAGCACAATTGGAAGCACTTCGGTAAAGATCCTTAAAGGAATCAACGACCTCATAGCGGGATATTTAATTTGCAGATCAATATTGGGATAAGGTGATGCGGAGGTTCCCAATTTTGGAAAACAGTCAAGCGCAACTAATTAATTCGCCGGACAACTTCACGCCCGACGGAAGATGGGTCTTGGGAGAAGCCCCATCCGTTGGAAACTACTTTGTGGCCTGCGGAATGAACGGGAATGCCTTACAAGTGCGCTGACAGTTTTTTGGGGAAAAGAGGAAAAGTTTCGAAATTTGTTTTAGGGAGCTGGAGGAATCGGAAAAGCCTTGGCGGAATGGATTATCGAAGGGCATCCCACTCAGGACCTGCTACCTTTCAACATACAAAGATTTTTGGACGTACATTGCAGTCGATATTATCTTCAGCAAAGGATCAAGGAGGTTGTCGGTAGAACCTATTCCATATTGTATCCGCATCAATGCGAATATCAGTATGCAAGAAAATTAAGATGTTCGCCCCTGTACAGCGTCCTGGAAACGCGCGGAGCCGTTTTCGGAATAAAAATGGCATACGAGAGGGCCTTGTATTTTGATTCAACATATTCCAATGATAGCTGTAATAAACCGCAGATGCCTCCGGGGAGTTTCTTCAAGCCGGCCTTCTTCGATTCCATGATGCAGGAATACCAGGCTTGTAGGGAAGGCGTCGGAATCATAGATATGTCCTCGTTTTCCAAAATCAATATAAAAGTATTTGAAAAAGTTGCAAACTAAATTTGTTGCGTGACAAAAGCATTTTTTAGGGCGACAACGTTGAAGAAGTGTTGTTTTACTTGCAAAGGCTGTGCTCAAATGATATCGACATCCCAGTGGGCTCCATTGTCCACACGGGCATGCAGAATGAACAAGGAGGATACGAAAACGACTGCATGCTCGTGCGGCAAACCGAAAAACAATTTTTCATGGTATCACCAACCAGCCAGCAGACCCGAATTTACCGGTGGATGATTCACAATCGGCCCCAGGACTCCAGTGTGGTCTTAAACGACATTACATCAATGTACACGGTGATTAACGTGGTGGGACCGAAAGCTGGTGAACTTCTTAGCGAATTATCGAACAGTGATATACATCTGGCACCCTTCTCATACAAAAAAGTCAATGTAGGATACGCATCGGACGTTATGACCATGTCGTTCACCCACACAGGAGAACCGGGATACTGTCTTTACATTCCATCGGAATACGCTCTTCACGTTTATTACAGGCTGATGAAAGTGCGTTTTAAATTATTTTATGTCTTCTTCCATTAGGGTGCCCGTATAATTTTAATTTTAGGTTGGTCAGGATTACGGAATCCGCGATGTTGGAACACTTACACAGAGATTTATGCGCATCGAGAGGTTCATCCCTTTCTGGGCTGAAGAACTCACAAGTTTCGTAACGCCGTTCGAAGCGGGCAACGGGTATCTGGTGAAACTGGACAAGCCGCACAACTTTATAGGAAAGGAAGCCTTACAGAAGCAGAAAAGGCAAGGCATCTGCAAGCAGTTAGTGTTCTTCCAATTAAATAATATCGACCCAGACACGAATATTTGGCCCTGGGGCGGAGAACCCATTTATCGCAACGGAGAATTTGTGGGCACTTTAACATCAGCAGGGTAGATTTTCGATAAAAAATTAAGAACTATAATATTGGAAAAACTGTGTATTTTTTATAGATTCGGTTTTTTCACCGACAAATTAATCGGTCTAGGCTACATAAGACGACCGTTCTCTTCGGAGAACAAGCCGATGACCACGGATTTCATCCAGGCAAAGCAAGCTAAATACGAACTGGACATTGCCGGAGAGTGCTTTCCAATGAAGCCTTACGTGCACTCGCCGGTCGCCGGCGGCATCACCAATAAAAGAAGAAAGTACAAACCCACCTTGGTGCGGCGCGACAATACAATGATCTGTTGATCAGGTTTATGGTTTTACTAGTTTAATTCACACATTTCTCCTTTAGTTTATAAGTACAATAGTCAGGATTATTTTAAAAGTTGTTAAATCAATACTATATAGTTGTACTTATAGAGAACAATCACAGCCAGTATGCATAACACTCTTTAAACAAGATTTAAAATACTGACCAAAAAAGTATGTAACAAATAAAAACAATTCCAACATGTTCAACAACAAAGAAAAAAAACTTAATGAGTAATACTAAAACAATGGTAAGCTTATCGCATCTATGCGTTGTACGCTGTATCATTTTATACACACACACACACACACACAATTTAATTTATCGGTTATATCGTTATATTTTAGTACCCCTGATACTGGGTACCAACTAAAATAAAAGGATACTTCTGGCCCCCATTAGCTGCGGGCATTTAAGACTGGTAAATGGTAATTAATCACTTACTCGAGTGGCACGCGAACGTTGAAACGACGAACGCAATCCGTTCTCGCCGTCGACGATGCACAGATCGGAATCGGAATCCCTCAGGGGGCCAACAGGGCCCTCCTGAGTCATCTGCTCCGTTGTTGTCAACAGTCTGGCAAGAGGATTACAGCAAACTGGTAACGTTTCCAGAAGAGTCGGCCTGGAATGCGTCAAAAGAGGCTTCATGTAATACGTATCGAATGAAGTCCATAAACGGGCCAGGGCTGCTTTTTCATTCGGTTGCGATTGGGACCCGGAAGTCGATCCGTCGTTGCCCAAAGCTCCGCTCGGCCATTCTCCGCTGCCGGGAGTAACGCTGCCCTGAAAACGCGGAAACGTTACCGATTTGTTACTGGAAATTGAAAATATGCGCTTGACAAACATTTCTTTTGCTGCGCGTGAGCGATTCGGTTTCCTCATCAATTCCCACACTGAAAATCATCGATTAGTTTTGGCGTTTTTGCGAAAATTGTTGTTACTAACGGTATTTGGAACCAATACAGTAAATTCAAAGCGGCACCTCCTTGAATTATCACCGTAATTATCACTATCAAAGACGTGGTTGTTAGCATTGCTTGACGCAATTCGGATGCAGTGTTCCTTATAGCCAAAGCAAAGGACATTGCGCCGCGAAGTCCTGTTATTATTCGAAATTTATTATTTTTTTACCTTTCGCCATCTGCAAATTTGCAAACACCGCTACGAACAATTAGACAATACTTACCGGCAAAAAACAGCATATGCTGAAAATTAATGGGTATTTTCGGTTTTCGACCCAAGTTTAGCAAATACGATAGGGGATAAATATTAACGGCCCTTCCAATTGCTGCACAAGTCTACAGAAACAATTATAAGGCGAATATAAAATTCGCAGTTGTGTTATTAAAATTTAAAATAATTCAGTTCGAAATGTAAAAAGGATACAAATCCGGCAAATATGAAGAGCACATTAAAATGGTGTTTTGGAAACGTGAACATGGAAACTCCAATGTAGGAAAATATGAAGTTCTCCGCCAGGAAGTTTAGCAGTTCGAAAATCTGTTTGGTCCTTGTCCGGGAGTCATCCGATAGATTGTTGTACGTGTAGTGTGCTTGGCACATTCCGCAAAAGAGCACCGAAACTACCCCTGTAAGTTCGCTGGCTTCGGCTATAAGAAAGGTACTGTAAGACATCAGTACAAAGAGAGCCGATTCCAGTAATGGGAAGTCCCGAATATGAGTGAACTTCGTCAGGTGCAACTAATCAATTAAGGAAAACAGGAAACAAATAAAAATATTTTTTTTGCGCTTATCAAAGGATATCATTGCAGTAAGCATTCCCATCGAAGCCCCGATGAAGAGCGACAACATGAAGATCGCAACGAAATCCCAGACCGCTTTGAAGAAGGCCACCGTTTCGAATCCGCCAGAACCCGACTGGTACTTCTCAGCGTAGTTCTGAATCGAGCTGCAATTGCGAAATCAAAGGACCGATTTGAGAGAAAATAACGAAGCGAAATCCGCCGAGTTAGTAGTAGTTTTGCAAGCCCTAATAAATTACAATTAGCAATTAGTTGATTGACTTACCCACTTAGTACAATCGAAACTGCATCATTTAAAACGCTCTCTCCGAATACAAGAGCGTACAAGTTCACGTCAACTTTCAGATCGTTAAAGATTGCAAGTACTGTAAGTGGGTCCGTCGAGGAAATGAGTGCCCCAAAGTACAGAGTGTCTAAGAACGTGAAACTGCTCGCCATGCTCGACGGCAAAAGTTGAACACAACCATACATTAAGGCCCCAACTACGAACGAAGAAACGGTCGTACCAATTATGGCAAATGTTAGTATTGCACCCAAATTACGGAAAAAATATTTCTGAAAATCAGTATTGGTTTAAGAGAGCCCATTTGAGATCTTTTTTTTTATATAAAATACGGGGTGGCTACACGTTACACGTTACGCGACCTAAAGGCACCCCCAGTTTTTAAAAATCTTATTAACATCAAAAGAGTTAGTTAGTTGTATAGTAGTGTACCCACCCTGTATATTAAAAAAAAAAATATCACTCACCCTTTTAAGTGAATATCCTGCATGGAAAATAATGGGGGGCAAAATGATATTAAAAAAGATTTCCGGATCAAACGTGGCTTTCAGATCTATGACATTATTCTGCAAATCTTTGATTTCGCCGCGGAACATGTATTCGAACGTTTTATTATGCACGTGAACGCCGCGACTGGAGAATCTCAAAGACAAAGCGTCGGGGGGCAAGCTGGAATTGAAGTGTTCATCATTGGAGACCACTGACATCCTGAGCAATGGCTCAGAAGTGCCCCCATAGCGAATTATAGCACCCACAATCAGACCTAAAATAACCAAAATAATTAAGATGAACTATTCAAATTGTCCATTCACAACTTACCATAAATAACAGCTAGACCTGTCTCATGTAGAAAACTAACTCTGCGATGCTTGAACAGCCAAATGGTTAATACTGTCAGTATGAGTAGTAAAGTGTAAGAGAGTAAATTCAATGAATCAATCCTGTGCATTGATTGTGCTTTGGCATCCAGCTCAATGTCTGTATCAGCGGCATAGCTGATGTTAAACCACAAGTATAAAATTTGCAGGAAATATAGCAATTTCATGGCTGCGAAAAAACTGCTGACAAGGGAGCGTCACGAAACAGTTAGCAATATTGCTCTGCTGCTAAAAACGCAAGAACACTGCACAATTCACTACGCGGTTGCAACGAGAAACGATATTTCGATACGACGATTATTTGATAAGGTCGTACGTGTTTTATATTCCAGCAGAGGGATTGTCGATCATTATCTGGCGATAAACCGTTGCGATTCGAATCAAACGCGGGCGCTTAACGTTTCCATCGCTTTGATACACTTTGCAAATCGCCCTTGCACATACAAACGATGACGATTAATGATTTCATGCAGTTTTCAAGTTTAACTTAGGTTACGTTGCGAATTTTCAAACGCATGCGCTTCATTTTAAACCCATTCATTTTATCAAATTTGAATTATATTAAATTAAAATTTTAAAAAACAATTCGTAGAATAGCTAAATGCAAATCTTGCAAATAGATGCAATTAATACCTCAAAATGCCACGCAGATCAATCAGCATTAGATAAAATTCTAATGGATATATATTTTTTTTATCAAGTAAATAAGAAAATTAAGACAGTAACAAAACTTAAGACAATACTAGCATAGTAGTTTCGGACTAACACACTACGGATATGGTAACGTTAATTCCTAAATTATTATTATCTGCAAACAATTGGGCAATTGAGGTATCAAATACTAAACAGTCGGAGCCCATTATGGCAGAAGCAACTCCTTCGTGACTCGATCGGGGCATCGCCTCCCAAGTCAATCGTCGTCTGTTTCCGTTTAATTCCAATCTACAAGGAAAAAACAGAGGTAATTAGTAAGGAAAATCGATAAAAAAATTATGTGAAACGTATTGATCGACCCTTCCTCACCTATATGCGAATTGTTCGGCTTGCTTCCTAGAACCAATTAGTTGAACAATAGCAAAGAATTGGGTGTGTCCATCACATTTCTCTTGTTTCTCTAAAATTAACATAAAATGATACCCAAAACAGCTCTGCATCATGACCCAATCCACTGCTCCAGGCAGGTTGATTTCTGTGGCTAGGAACACAATATCTTCACCGTTCAGTGTGGTGATGTTCTGATGAGATTGCTTCAGATGCACCATCACTTTATCGAGTTGACCCTACGAATGGGTAAGCAAGCAACGGTGAATTCATTGCCCTTGGATCAAATTGCCCAGTGGGCAATGCAAAACTCTAATTACCTGCCAATTGCAAGAGCCACCAGGGCAGGGACAGCTGTACGGTCTGAATTCGCATACTTCCTCGTGCTCTATCTTATCATTGAGTCCCAAAGACATGCGGCAGCCGTTCTGCTTGTGTTTGCAAGGGAACATCAAATTGTTGGCCACCTTTTCCATTGCCAAGTTCCTGATGTCACCTGCAACAGCAACAACAAATGAATGTTATGACTGACTTTTTCCTTAGATAAGAATATAAGTCATACCTAGAGTGCCTCTGCAGGTGGGGCAGCATGTTAGCTTGGGTCTGCAACTGGCACAGACCAAGTGCCCCACTTGGCACTGCATTATTGGAGGCAGGACAATTTCAAAACAGACAGGACATTCGAAGAGGGCAGCCAGTTCATCAGTCAAAGTGCCGCTGGCAATCTGTGAAAGCTGCTGGGTGCTGGCGGAGGCGGTGCCGGCAGCCGAAGCAGACATTTCACTGTTTACGTTACCCCTGTTCCTCTTGTGGTTGGAAATTGACTGAGCCATTTCTAGAACAATTGCAATAGTAGAAATTCCCAGCACGAAAACGGTGCTCTCCGATGTACTTTACCTGGGGGCGTTAAAACAAAAGCGCGTGGAATTGGGCGAAACCAAAGACGAACACAAAAATAAGCAGATAACGAATGCGGATCAGGTTACTCTCGTGCTGTTTCCAAATGATAACAAGTCGATTGAAGGAGAGCGCCCCAATCGTCTTACTTCTCGCGTGGATCACGACTTATTGCCCTTAGCCATCGGTTGTAAAACAAGCAAAACATTATTCCGGTGGGGGCATGAAGAACAAGAACTTATCAAGAACGTGGTGACAATAAAATTAAGTAACAAATACTATCAAGTTAATGATCACAGGTTGACGCGACTCGGGACGCCATGCATGTGATTGTGAAGAACTGACAGTCGACTGACAGCGACTGCATCGAGTACGGTACAGTGTTGCCGCTAACTGTCAAACTACCAAAACAAAACATTTATTAGTTTCTACCAAAACAACTCACAGTACTGATAATTTGCGAAATTAGCATCTACATGAAGTGCGCTTTTATTAAGTAACTGCAAGAAACGCTGCAAGTAGTTGATTATCTTGTGGTTGCTCTTGAAAATAGTGCGATTTTCGAATGCGGCAACGCTGCAGTGTCAAATCAAGCAATCCAAGATGGCCGCTGACAGTAAACAGGTGATTGTTGGTGTGCTTTGTAGTTTGTATTGTTACTTAGTTTGTACAGTGTAAATGGGTAACGATGTGCAGTAATGGTTAATAGAACTGAGGCGACTTAAAAGAACACCCACTTGTGCTTAAAAATGGGCAGCGAGTATCAAGACGCCGATTCTGATATGGAGTGCTCCGATAACGAATGCTACGACGACGATGTTTACTACAATCAGTGGACGTACGACGATAACGACATGGAACAAATTGACCCGTGCACGCGGGACCCAGAATACTTCGTCTACGAGTGCCTGTCCGAGGAGCAGGTCGAGCGACTGCTGAACGAATCCGTCGAGACCCTCTCGAATAACGTGAACATAACACCATCACTTGCCAAAGTAAACAATTCAATTTTGCCCCCTTATCAAACCCCTTTTTGATGTTTCCGAATCAATTGCAGGTACTTCTGCACGCCCACAATTGGGCGGTCTCCGATATTACTAAGAAATACAAAGACAATGCTAATAATCTACTTATCACTTCTAAAATCAAGCCCAACTTGGCTCTGC
The DNA here is from genome assembly GCA_030556065.1 of Holobus sp. GC000080. Lineage (NCBI taxonomy): Eukaryota > Metazoa > Arthropoda > Insecta > Coleoptera > Staphylinidae > Holobus > Holobus sp. GC000080. The sequence goes on from JASKGO010006148.1 coordinate 27,347, forward strand.
CCACTGTGACCAATTCTTCAAAGCTCTTGAACTGTTCAGTGTGTGTCACATTGCAAGTGGGTGAGAAGTTTCACAGTCTTTTGTGTGGCCACATGTTCTGTACAGATTGTTGGACAATGCACTTTGAGGTGCAGATAAATCAGGTGTGTTGGAAGGCTAATAATTTGAGTTGCCAGAACTGTTGGTCCTGACTTATTGCGATTTCCACAGGGAATATCAACTGCCATCAGTTGTATGGCCAGAGATTGCGACGTTCTAGCACCTGAGGATTTCGTTTTCAAGCACCTACACCAACCGGAAATGCGCGAAAAGTATCAGCAGTTCTCGTTCCAAGACTACGTGAAGAGTCATCCGGAGCTGCGCTTCTGTCCAGGGCCTAATTGTTCTGTGGTTGTTAGGAGCAAAGAATGCAAAGCCAAAAGATCCGTTTGCAATCAGTGCAAATCGATCTTTTGTTTCCGGTGAATTTCGAAAACGGTTAGGGAGTTCAATTGAAATGATTTCCGTTTTTTTTTTAATTTCAGATGCGGCATGGATTATCATGCCCCGACCGATTGCCAAGTAATTAAAAAATGGTTAACTAAATGTGCTGATGATAGTGAGACAGCGAATTACATCAGCGCCCACACTAAAGACTGCCCAAAGTGCCACATTTGCATAGAGAAAAACGGAGGATGTAATCACATGCAGTGCTACAACTGCAAACACGATTTCTGTTGGATGTGTTTAGGAGACTGGAAATCTCACGGGTCCGAGTATTACGAATGTAGCAGATATAAGGAGAATCCGAACATTGCTCACGAATCCGTTCATGCACAGGTTGGTCGAGAAAGAAATCATTGTACTAATATGAAAATTGTTTAATTGGTTTTCATTTTCAGGCACGCGAAGCACTTAAAAAGTACTTGCATTATTACGAACGATGGGAGAATCACTCGAAGTCCCTGAAACTGGAAGCGGACACATTGGAAAAGCTGAAGGATCGAATAAACCAAAAAGTGATGTCCGGTTTGGGCACCTGGATCGACTGGCAGTACCTCTTCGTGGCGGCCGATCTGCTGGCCAAGTGCAGGTACACACTGCAATACACTTATCCGTACGCCTATTTCATGGAGGCCGGCGCCAGGAAGGAACTGTTCGAGTACCAGCAGGCGCAACTGGAGGCCGAGATCGAAAACTTGTCGTGGAAAATCGAGCGGGCCGAAACGACGGACCGCGGCGATCTGGAGAACCAAATGGACATCGCGGAAAAGCGGCGGATGACTCTTTTGAAAGACTTCTTAGATGTGTGATATTTTATTTCCATTTCTTAAATGCAAAATCCTTATTACTTATTACGGTTTTTTGTACGCTTCGTCTGGTTGGAGAAACCTTTCGCTTATAATGCTGTTCAATTTTTCTTGCAATCTTCGTATTACGGATCCCGACGACTGTCCGATGTGAGAAAAGTCGCCGTTATTAGGTCGATTTTAATAACTTCTTTTCTGTGAAATGCAATTATATATATATATTTTTTTTTGTGTGACTTGGCGCGATATTTCCTTGCCAGGAAACTCTTTGAAGATTTTGCGCTTAAATTATTGTATAAATACTTATGAAACTTATTTAATCTTTTAAACATCGAACAATTATGTTATTTATTGATCGGATTACAATCGCAAACGTATACTTTTTTATTTTCGTTTTTGTTATTATTATTACTATTTTTTTTTGTGTAGCTGAAATGTCATTAACATTTCTTATTATAGAATTTTAATTCCTATATCGAGGATTTTATAGTTCCATATTTTCAATTGGACTTCTTCACTTAGTGCAAATATAGATCTTTGAATATGTAATATGGTAATTTTAATGAAACATTGTTACACCTATATTAAATATTTACAAATTAAACTTTAATTCAGTATTTGCATGTGTCTATTTGATTTACTGTATAAGAAAGCATTGAACAAATACCAAATACAAGCAAATAAACGGCAGTAATTTTACTTTCATTACTTCTTTTTTTTTTTAATGTGAAGTTGGCGTTTTCAGGTGGTATGATTTTCAGTAAATTCAACTATGAATAATGTAATTTGTAATTTGATTAAGTTGTACTTAGATTATTTGTTGATTGCAATTTTTGCACTTTAACAAGTGGTCTACTGCGTGTTTGTCCTGTTACAATCGTTCGGTGAACTTTACGGAAAACTTTCCCCGCGGAATTTTCTTTTCTCGGCGCACTCCTCCACAGATGCTGCTGCTTACCTCGTTTTCCGACGCTGTGCGTGTAATTTCACTGCAGATGTCTCCAGGGATAGCGAATTATCGGCAATTTAATTCAATTAAGTTAATAAACTATCGGCGGAGCGAGAGGCAAGAAAATATGTAAAAGAAAGAAATCAAACGATAGCATTTATCAATAAAATTGTTTACATAATTTTATCGCAATTGGTGTCTCGTTAGCTGCCCCACAATAAAGTTCAACAGTTCGTCGTTGTGGTTTACGCAGAGCAGAGTGTTTAAACAACTAATCAGAGTTACAAGTCTTACAATGCAATTATTTCTGGTGGTCAGCGTTTTGATTTGGTCCCGTCTTGGATGTATCCAAGGCGCTGCTTACACATATAGCACGCAGACGATTCAGGTCCCATTGGACCATTTCAGGTTTAAGCTAATAATCCAATTTGCCATAAGCGATCTCAGGGCTAAATTTGTTGTTTCAGCTTCTCAAACAATGAAACATTTCAATTAAGATATCTGCAGAACGATACGTTTTGGAAGCGCGGCGGCCCGATATTTTTCTACACCGGCAACGAGGGCGATATCGAATTATTCGCGCAAAACACCGGCTTTATGTGGGAGATCGCACCGAAATTCGGGGCGATGTTAATATTTGCCGAGCATAGGTGCGCTTCTTCGCCGCCTTTTAATTATAATTACCAATAATCAGTAATAACTATGAATTTTCCCGCCTTAAAACAACGCTCTGTTATTTTTATTTAGATACTACGGAAAAACGATGCCGTTCCAAGAAAAGTCCTATTCTGACATAAATCATTTGGGATATCTCACATCGACTCAGGCGCTCGCCGATTTCGTTTTTCTGCTCGATCATCTGCAGACAAAAAACTGCAAATTATCCGCCGCCAATAAGAAGTGCCCCGTGATTGCATTCGGCGGTTCTTATGGCGGCATGCTATCGGCCTGGATGCGTCTCAAGTATCCGTACGTCATCGACGGAGCGATCGCCTCTTCGGCTCCAATTTTTCAATTTGCTGGTCTCACTAATTGCAACACTTACTCGGACAAAGTGGCCAGCGTCTTTAATACCACCTCCCCCGTCTGCACAAGCAACGTAAAAAAATCCTGGGCTACCATTAGGTAAGCCGGAGCCGGTTTTTCATTTCGAAAATCGAAAAAGCGCAAATGATGAATTTTCCTTTTGCTTTCCCTCCACGTATAGGAACGTTACCAGCAGCAAAAAGGGCCTGGATTGGCTATCGGCCGAATGGAAATTGTGCCAGCCGCTGAACAAGACGGAAGACGTCGCGCAACTTATCGACGGCATCTCTGATATCTTTAATAATGTCGCGATGATTAATTACCCGTATCCCACGAACTTCCTGGCACCTGTTCCCGCGCATCCCGTCAGTGCCATGTGCGAAAAACTGAACCAACCCAATCTGGCCGATGAGAATCTGCTGACGCATTTACATCAGAGCATCTCGGTGTACACCAACCATACGGGCACCTTGAAGTGCTTGGACTTGTCCAACACGGCCGGCAACGTTTCCGACCAGGGCTGGAGCTTCCAAGCGTGCAGCGAAATCGTGATGCCGCTCTGCGTGGACGAGAATAATCTGATGTTCGAACCCCAAGCATGGGACTTTGCGAAGTACAGCGAGCAGTGTTTCGAAAGCTACGGCGTGCAGCCCAAGAGGGACGATCTGTCGCTCCTGGAGTACGGCGGCAAGGAAGCCGATTACTCGAATGTGGTATTTACAAACGGATTCCTGGATCCGTGGTCGCTCGGGGGCGTCCTCTACAGCAACTGGCCATCGGTCTATACAATTTTAATACCGCAGGCCGCACATCATTTGGATCTGCGCGCTTCCAACGAGAAAGATCCGGCAACGGTCGTCGGAGCGAGGCAGTTTATAAAGAACATCATACACGAATGGCTAAAGGTCCTTCGGGAGGACAGAAAAGAGTAGGGCAAAGTTTGCAGACACCCTTCTTTACTAATTCCCATTAAATCGCACATGTAAGATGAATGCGTGAATAAATTTTTTTTTCCCCATTTGCGAGTGTAGTTGTAACTCTTGTTAAAATCGTGTGGCTCATTCAAAAGCGACATCCCACGTCTACCTATCTACAAATATGGGAGATGATGATTTTGTAACGAACACTCAAGATTCGTCGCTTTCGTGTTAAGTATCTCATTATGCAACAGAATATAACAAACGGTAAGGATCCAAACCCTACTACACATCATGTTCTCTCGACTGTTGCCATCAATAAGGCGTCAAGCATAGATAAATATTCGCACGGGTGGAAGGTTCTTGTAAATCCAACTACAACGCGACCGAAGAGAGAGAGAGATGGAAACGGAGCATCATTTAAGTGGTTTCTTCATAGTTTCTCAATATTCATACGCACAAGTGCCCCCCTTGTCTCCGACATTATTTGCCCCATTAAAGTATTTAGCGTCTACTAACTGGAAAGTGTAAGGGTATTGACTGAGACAAATTAATGTCGCGATGACGTCGAAAATGGCATGCAATTTGCCTAAGAATCATCCAGAGATTCGCGCTGGCTGCTGGCGGTTCAACAACAGAAGAACTAAATGCTCGTGTCAATCAATCCGAAAGCCGGTAAGCCTTCTTATACACACGTATGCAAATATATTTGCGCGAAATTCGCCGACGCTTACTCACTTACTGTATTTACCGCAAAGATCATTAATCTATTCGGTGAATCCGCTGCTATAGTGCTCTTGGCAATGTAATGGTACATTGTGCCACTGTTCGGAAAGATTGTCAGTAAAGGAACCATTGAATTTTTGAAAATATGAAAATCTACAATACTCAAAAAACACGAAAAAAGTGAGAAGAAAATCAAGAGGAAAAAGTGTATCCATCATACGCAAGCAAAACGGCGCAGAAAAGTTTGGAACAATGATTAAGTTTAAAAAGGGTTTTTATTGGTAATTTGGCTAAAGTTGGATTGAAGTAGTGCGGGGGGAAAAGAGAAAGAGAGAGAGAGAGAGAGAGATTATTAGGAGCTTCGGGCAATCTTGCCATGCTGTCCAGATTACACTTTCAATATTCATGTAAACTAAACACAAGGAGACCGATTCAAGTGAGCTGCAGGATTTTCAAGGCGAGCTTCCAACTTCTGGTAATTGGAGTTTAAATGGTAATTGTCGCCTGCGGTCTTATATTTGAAGACTGCTGATGACCTCCGCCACTCCGAAGCTCTCCATCATAATAAAATGGATCGTTTATCACATTTGCAGAGGTTGATTGTTAGATAAGTTCAACTTTTTTAAACTCAATTTAGAGAGAACCTGCCCGGTCGGGGATTTTACTCGCAACGCCCGGCGCCTTCACTCTCATCGCCCCAGTCCTTACCCATATTACTACCCGCTGCTCGATAATAATAATTAGCATGCAACTTTCGTATCTGCAACGCTACTAGATTACTTATAGCTCTCGCATAATAATATTGAAAAACAAAAACAGGGGAAACGTTCGGTGCCAGTAGTGGTGGTAGCACCAGTAGTAGTAGTAGTGGTAGTAGCAGTAAATCGTGACGTTTTTTCTTTCGGTATCAAGAAAGAGGAGTGCGGGCAACGGGAGAAAAGCGAAATCGGCAGCAGGCAGCCGGGAAGTAAATGCGGCCGCTGTTGGGATGAGGTGGAAGCCTACGAACTAGCTACCGGCTTGTTTGGGGGGCGGCGAATGAAAGTGCAGAGTTGGCGGAAGCGCCGTGTAACGAGTGAGGAATCGTGAAACAGTTCCAATTCGGGCCATTATATTAAGTTACTTAACGAAGACCAGATGAGTCAGTGAGTCAATGAGTTAAGCAAACTGGCGATATCTTTATTACACCTGGTTCCATATCGCACATAACCGAATTTACAGATTTCACCCCCTCGCGCCGCGACAGTATAGATTGGCGGCGGCAGCAGCGGCAGCGGCAACGGCATCGGTCCGACAGCATTACAAGTATTTTCATTGATCGTGCAGATTGATCAGACACGAGGCGATTGTTGGCCATCTCACTGCGAGGGCTTCGGCCTCTCCGCGCGCCGAAGGAAGCTCTCCGGCAAGGCGACGACAAGACAGTCACAGTCATTTGTAAAGTTGGATCGTTCGCACCTTCTTCACCGTTTTATTGCCTTCTACTGTCGTTTTTGTCTAGCGTTCACCAGTTTCATCAGTTCATTCTGTCCCTGTCCCGCTTCTCGCAAGAAAAATGTTCCCTATTTGTTATACCGCAAATTCGATTGTACTTCACGTGCTAAACCATCAATACAATCACTCCCCAACTCGTACAATCCATCCACCCTTCGGATTGCTAATCATCGGCTACATCCCTAATGAATCATCCCCCAGACACAAGCGCGCACACACTAACACACGCACACACGCACGCACAGGCACACGCATGCACGGAGGCAACGCACAGACACATAGATACGGAGACGCGTAATATTCAATTAATATTTACATACGCAAAAGACCGACGAGGCCACGTTTAAACATAAAATCAGCGACTATTTTATTTCGCCCCTATTTGAAGATCAAAAATTCGGTTTCAAATTACGCACGGAAACGACGGTTGGCGTTCTTGTACAGCAGTTTGATTTCATTACATCATTATTGTAGAAAAACCGCATGAAAAAAGGAAATGAAAAACGAATCGACAAAATGGGTCTTTTAATTAATCCTTTGGCATATTTACAGCCACTATAAATCAGATTAAAGTTATAAAAATTAACAGTGTAATAAATACCCGCCAAATCGGGTGTGATGAACAAGCCGCAAAATTGAACACGCACTTCGCGTTAAACTACTTTTTACTTTTTTTTTTTACATGCAATCGATGAAAAGCCGGAAAAACGAAATTGCGAATCCTTCATTTCACGTAACAACAAAAAAGCTTTCTTTTTTGAATCGCATCACAGCAAGGGATGTTTATCTCCGCAAGACAGTAGGAAGACCGAGGAAAAGCAAGCTGATTTAATAATTTGAAGAGGACTGGCGTCATATATGTGACGAGGTTCTTTGAGGTAGCACATTAGGGGGCGGCGTCGTAGGCGATGCACACACACAGAAACTAATTATGCGTAATAAGACAACAATGTTGGCTTGTTGCTGTTTACGGTCGCGTGTCCCATGCGGGGGCGGTTGCGGGTGTCTGTGTGTGTGTTCTTTGGCGGAAAATATGTCTTTGCGGCGGGCGCCGCCGTTTCGTAAATTTTGGACGTTTCTATTCACGGCGACGTGTTTGACTTGGTCATACACAAAAGCTGGGGATACTTTACAACTCCGCCGGTATATCTGGCGGTTGGCTGTGTGCGCAGGGTGTTTTAGGTGCTTTGCACAAACTTCAAGTTACCGCTATGTAAACTACACAGGTAAACTCGACGCGATGTGTATTTTGGCGGAGTCGGTGCAGTTCTTGGCGGACCCGGGCGATACAATCGGGCGATGCTTGTTTAAAGGATAAAGTGGACCAACTTTTACTTTGCCCAAAGATTGTTTATTAGGTAATACGATATAAACGAAACCCTTCTTTATCATCTCGTCATCAGCATGGCACCCCTTGCTGCGCCAATTATGCGCGCTCATGCATTAATGTTGGATTTAACGTGTAAGTAATCATAACAAACTTTCCGCTTTCTCCCCCAAAGCCATCACTGCCGCTCCGCACACACACACACACACACACACACACACACACACACACACACACCTACACACACACTTTCTGTCTTTCTCACTCCGCCCCACGACCGCTGTTAGCTTTTTGCTCCCTTGCTCGCTTCTCCTTCGCCCGAATATAAAACTACATATTTAGTGTTTCCGGTTTCATCATCAAGGCCGACGTTGCGGTTGCGGTCCCTATTCGCTGATTATCGACACGAAATAATGCATCTGCTACCCCCTTCGACATTCGATGCCGATTGTTATTGTATAAATAAAATAAAATCTCGCTTAGGGTTGCAAATGCTGCTGCTGCTATTGATGCTACTGCTGCTGTTGCTTCTGCAGCCGCTGCTGTTGCTGCCGGCGTCGTCGCCCCCGAAATTCAAAGAGCCGCACCGATGCGGCGGCCACGGCGCCGGCAAGCAGATTAAAGGGAAGTCGTGCAAATGTGCAGTGTAAAATAATAATGCGCCGCAATTAACGGTGGAATTAAAGTGAACAGAGCTCTATTGGCGCGTCTGGCCTGTGTACAGATGCGCGCAACAATTAAATTGAAATCGAAGCGATTCGGACCTTTGAAAGGGGAGCATGTTTCACCTTCCGATTACTTTCGAGTTCAATGAGCGGCACTAATATCGGCGCGGCCTAAAATAGAAGCCACTCAAATGGACTTTATGAGCTGCACCTTTGAATTTTTGTCTTTGATTTTTCTCCTATACGACCGACCCGTACGGTCTCACTCGCTAACGAGATTAAAGCCGGCCCAGCAGATCGATCTCTCTCAAGGACGAGCGAAAGCAATCACGGTAGCCGGTTAACTACCGATACATCCAAACACCATTCGTTCGTCCCCTCGGTGTTCGCAGTTCACTGTTCGATCTATCCGTAAAGAAGCGAAAACGACGCTCGCCCATATGTGCAGACGATCCCCACTGTGATGGGGTGGAATTCTATGTTTTTCAAAAGGATGCTTCGCAACGGTCTTCGGCCTCAAGTATATCAGCATCATTTTAATGATCCATTACATAATTTCACACAATTTCAAATTATTTGATATAAAAACAAACATTTAAACATGCAAAAAATAAAAAATTTAAAAAAATCGCAACTGCAGAAAACCAGGAAGAAAAAAACCGCAAACACAGAGGAAACCTTTTCCCTGCAAGTCTGCATTTCGCCAATTCACGGATTAACAACGCGGATTAGTGTTGTATAGGTAATTGAGATTGCTAAAACTGCCTCTTGTGTGCGGCAAAAATACCGAGCGTAAATTGGTTCGTTTAATTTGCACCCGAACGGTTGTTGGCCAGAAAAATCAAACGCATAGAAATGTCGCTTTCATTTTACTGCATCTGTATCTGATTGGAAAATGCACCGTAAAATGCATTTTCCCTTTTACCATCATAACAAATGCTTCCCTGTAACGTAAGAATTGGGCGAACATCAAATACGCACCATAATATGCCTTAATTTCCGCTGCAAACGGATTTTTCCAAATGAATTTCCCCCGAACACTTTTTTTTAATTGAAAAAGCAATAGCCGTATATGTTGATACCGCGAGAAACAACACTTTTCCCCACTGAAATACATCAGCTTGCATGCATCGTGCAGATTTGCCGAACGAACTTACCTTTTGGAGTTACTGGAGTTACTTAGTGCTTAATTTGTGGAGATGAATTTAGATAAATCAGATTGACAACTTCTACAGGTAGGTATATCTCATTTATAATATATATATATCATTTTTTTATATATTTTTACAAACGTATAGTGAGCACATTCATTTTAACAATAATGTTATGTATATATAATATATATTATTATATAGTAATATATAATATATAGTAATATATAGTTATATATATATATTATATAGTAACGTGATTGCTGATTCTTTTTTATTTTATTTTTTTGATAGGGTTTTAAAGCGTCATAATAGCTACGCACGTTTTCAGTACCTAAATCGTTCTATGTTCCGGTAATATATTAACTAGGTAATTCCAATTCTCGGATTTGTTTGGAAAACAATTCAGTGCATGTACCTACGTTATCCAACTAAATTTCTTGATTACATAGGATGAGAAAATCTCTTTTTTGATTTCACGAACCGTGCACTTGTCTTTTTTTTTAATTTAATTTTTTGTTAATATACTTACATCTATGTAACGAAAACGAAAACTATCAATTAGCAGTGAAGGAAATCTCTTTGGCATCGCTTTTACTTCTTAAGATATACAATTAATGCGTAGCGGAATTTCGAAACTTGTCAGTTTCAAAAGTCTCGCGTACAATCGTTCCGTTAAAAATAATTCCAAGCGCACTCACTGAGACACAACAGTAAGAAGATGAACAGTACTTAACGATTTTATTTCTGTTTAGTTTTATAAGTCGATAAATATATATATATATACCTATATTATGTATATTTAGATTTATTTATATACTTTGATAAAAATTCTACTGGAATCTCTAATACCCTGTTTATCATAAGGTGGAACAGGAATTAAGACATGTCACGTGACTGCATTTATAGAGCAACTAATTTCTATCCCCGCGGAGAGCGCAATTGTCTTCGAACGGAAATCAAAGTAATTGTTATGTTATACATAGACGAAAGGAGTTCGCATCCACACACATTTGCACCTCTTATATGCGCGTCTTCATATACTTAGTGTTGTGTTCAGTAGTAATTGTGCATATATCATATATTTATGTATACTTTATATATTATATCATATTTCTTATAATAGTTTACTTCATCAATATCATATATCAACAATTCATTTTCATATCTATACAGGGCTTAACAAACTTCAGCCACCCGACTTACATTCCTCGCCGCACCTTTCACCTTTGTTAAACCCCTTACAACATCTAGATATCATTATCGTTATCATTATCATTATTATATTTATATTTATATATATATACATTTATTCGCCCTATATACAAATTTCTTTAAATGTCATCCCGAAATTTGGGAACCGAGGAAAAACCTTACCAACGGTAGTTACGTCGTCGCAGTTAGCAATTTTCATAATAATAACTATTAGTAAAATAAATGTTTACATCTATATAATATATATGTTGTCTAGTAATAGCAAGAGGATCGGTGTACTTGGGGATTGCCTCGAGAATGTCTGATGGGACTTAAACTAATTACTTTTTATGATTGATTATTTGAAACCGGCGGTAAGTGGTACTTGTATCGTTATTGCTATTGGTGGTGAGATCAAACGAAGATTCTTTGAAAAGGAAGGAAAATATTTTGAAACACAAAATTAATACTTTAAAGGCACTCGACTTCTAAATGTGTCCTTTTTAATTTTAAGCATTTAGAAGTCATAATTATCCTTGCTGGGTGAATCTAGAGTCAGTGCTGGTCGGCATGGACTGCACGGGAAAGCTGTTGACGTGAGACAGGTCCAATCGAAAAGTAAATTCATCTAACATTTCCTAATTGCTAAAACTCTTTAAACCATTCTCATTCTTTCATTATCCTACTGTGTTTTCAGTCTTGATTCGAAAAGAAATTTTTGCTGTTTGCGGATTGGATGGGAATGGGAAGCTCGAAAATTCGCTAAGGGAAACTCCATGGGTGCTTTCGCTCCAATGGAACATATTCTTTTGTTTGTTTATGCTACGTACTAATAGATAATCACTTTTAATTAATAATATTTGGATGAGTTTAATTTCTAGTTTGTGGATGATTTCTCATTTGTTTTTTGTTGGTTTCAGGATTAGTTTGCATATGTTGTTGTTCGCATGCACTCATAGTTGCTACGTATTTTATATATATACCTATATGGTTTATATATATATATTTATGTATATATAGGCTAAGATTGACAAGTTCACCGTAGTAATACTAACGGTTGGCAAAAGATCGCGAACAAAGAAAAGACAAAGAGTTGCAGCGGTATTGCCTTCCATATCCTGCCGGAGACAGAGGCATCTGAAATAAAACGAAACAAGATTTTGATATGGGGGCGGTACAAATAAAGTGCAAAGTGCTGAGTCGTCGTGCAACTTTAACTGAGCTGGGGGTGCAAAACGGCAACAGTAAAATATTCATAATTAAGTATATTTGCGGCGAGAGAGAGGAACGAAGCGCGGCGCGCGGCGTGCCTGTGGAGATGCCGAAGAAGTGGAGTCTTAGATTAAAGTAAGTTCACCGCCGCATCCACATATCCTCCCATTGTCTTTGATGTGTTTTCCCCAGTCACATATAATATTCTCTTTACTTGTAGAAATGCCCGTAGCCTTGCAATTTACATTTCCCAAAGTCGCAACTTATATTTTTCTTAAGCGCCGCCGCTCCCTGCGCCCGCTCCCCCGCCCCCGCTCCCGAACCGTCGTCTCGAATTCCGACGAATAATTTTACGTCGCTTTTTACCAAATACATAAAGCGAACAGAACGCCATTGTGGTATAAATGGTGTCGGAAATAGACTTTTCTCAATTTCCTACGAGTCATATTGACCCGTATTGGAATGTCCAAAACACTTTGAAGACGTGTATATACACGTTTCCGACCGCCTTCTCTTAACCTTTTCGTCCGTCGTCGAATCGAAATTTCTAATTTTGCTCACTTATTTCCCCGACGACCGCACCGCACCACGCCGCGGCGCAACACGCAGCGAACGAGCGGCCCAATTAACGGCGCGAACGGCGAAAACAATAAACGCTTCTTTGTCGCGCGAAATCCGAAATCGCGTGCTTCCGGACTGCTTTCATTCCGCCCTTAAGTGAATCCCCGAGGACCAACTAAATAGACTCGCAATAAAATCGCAAAAAAAGCTAACAAAGAACTCCGCGATGAACTGCGCTACATTATTCCCTTTAAGAATATTAAACGCGGCGTTACAGGACGGATATAGAGACCCCCGTGCTTTGTGCGAATTAAATGTATGAATTTGTTGTACTCACTCGAGGAGCTCTCCTCTGTGGCCGGCCACACGTACACCCCTTTGCGTCCGACGTCCGTCGAAGACTTCTGCTCGGATTTGTCGATTTCGTTCAGATTCGACTGGTACTTGGAGCCTATAACAAGACAACATTGATTATGGGGTGCAGCATTCGAATGAATTTTCATCCTAAACAATATTACAGAATGCTATATGTTGCGGGATCCACGACTACCGAAAAAATTCAAAAATTGGTGGATTTCTGTTATGATGAATTTATATTTATATATATCTTATTGGCGCCGCCCGGTCGCATGAATCGTTTTATAGTCTTCCAACGTGTGTTCATCTTCATCGTTTCACTGTCATCAGCATCGTTTACGTAACCGTTGGCTATACATATTAAGGTGTCGTCTTAAAGGTAATGTGATCTAAATAGAGAAGAGTGCTGCGTTGGCGAGAGCAGTGCCGGTGTGCATTGCTAAATGTGTTGAACCATGCCGTGCAAGAGATATATAGTGCTTTACCAGCAAAATATTAGAATTTCGGTGGATTTGGTAGTCGTGGAACCTTCTTAAAGTATAATCTGAATCTAGAGATGAAATGAATGTTCTAAATGACGATGAAGGAGTCAACAGGAAAGGATTAAAGTATCTCCGGGACAGATTTGGATAGAATCGGGAGGGAGGGTAGCTCATTAGTTCTAACAGAGTACAAGATACGTGTTCGTGACGCGGATATGGAATATGTTGTATGAAAAAAGTAAAACAGATGAAGTGAGATAAACAGATTAATGGACTGTGATAGTTTGTTTTTTGTTTTGCATTTTTGCTTAGTGATGCCAGGATACCTTTGTCTGCTAAGTGGGTATTGGGGGATGTCTGATTTCCGTAGACGGAGTTGTTGAGTTCACCATTAGGCCAGACCTCCTTGTTCCGACTGGGAGCATCCGTGGTAGTCGGCTTTGGTGAAGTCGTAGGTGGCGAGGAAGCTGCGACAAAAACATGCATCACCACTTGCAACTACTTTTGACGCGCTGTTTTGGTCGGCGGCCCATTGCGCTGCTTCCGGCGCTTCCACGCAACGACTATACAGGTCTAATAGCACCACATTTATCATCTATAGGTAAATTACGTTAATAACAAGTTGGTGGTGGTGGCGGAGCCGGGAGCCGGGAGCCGGTGGTGCATATGGTAATATGCAGAAAGCGGGGCGAAAAGTGCTCGGGGATCAGGGGGCGGCTGTGCCGACGGTGTCGATGCGTAGTTAATCAAGGGATAGGCGACAGTGCCACGCATCCATCGAAGTGCGATTGCGGTGGAAGGTGCATAAACGCGCCGCCGTGTGCGACACGCGAACTTTCTGCATTCGGGAAATTCATTTTCATTTTATCGCTGATGAATTACGGAATTTGAACAGTGACACTGATTGAATGCTACAAGTCAATTAGACACGATGTTGAACGAGCCGGTTGAGTGGTGTGAAATTTACCGCTCTTTGATATTGCGCCAGACGTGAATAAGTGCCAATCAAGATTAATAATGAAATTACTCGATGTTGAATACTTGGCGAGGGAAAAAAAGCCTGATGAATCTTATATATCTAATATCTACTTTACGATCGGTAACGGAGCTAAAAGGGGAAAAAACCTAACTGACTCGCTCCGCTCTCAGTTCTGCTTCTGCTGCTGGTGTCAAGTGACTGCGATAAGTAAAGGAGGAGAGCCGGAGCCCCGGAGAAGGTTCGCCGAAAGCCGAATGCTCGGAGAGACGCGTTCGACCGTTGCTCGAACCGCCGCACGCCGGCATCCTGTCGAACAACGATAATAGGCCCGATATCATTGTCTCCAATAATTCAGCAATTTTTCGAATGAAAACGCGCGCATTTGTTGGATTATATTTCGGAATGATCTCCGGATCGGGCGCACTATACAGTACAACAGTCAACATGCAGTGGGACGCTGGGCTAGGCCGTTGCCATAGTAACGACACGTGTTGAGCACGGTGTTACTTTGTGAATCTTGTCACGTTATGAGATGAAAGGGGACCTTAGGGATGAGAGGGAGAGGGGGACGATTATTGAGGTAGCTTCTAGACCAAGATGACGATGCCAAACAGAGAGAAATCCACAGAATTGGATGCTACAACATCATATACACGGCCCTTCTTCGCTCTGTCTCTTCATCATGGCCCGTTGACTTTAATTTCTTACCGTTTAGTCATCATTGGCCCCGGCCAGCTTTCGATTCGTTCGATTGCTCGACCGACCGATTCCGTTCCATACAAAATACTTATACAGGGTGATTCCTTAAGGGTGCGTTTCCATTCGGGAACCAATGGGTTCATTATTCGAATCACCCTGCATGTATAAAATGGCAAAGATGCAAAAATTAAAAAAAAAAATCAAAATATGAAAGCCATGCGCATTTTGTAAAATATATAGGTACGATAAGTATGAGCCAGAGATGCGTATTAATTATACAATATCGAATAAGTAGCATTAGTGAAGGTATAGAGCCTCAGTAATTAGTGAAAATTGCGTAAAAACTAAACGAAAAGAATTGGCTTATTGTCGGATCGTGCATGGAAGTATCTGCTATTCGTCGGACGATATTCTGAAAGCGGAAAGTACAGCGTTTTGGACGCTCGGCGTCTTCGCTCATCAGCTTCAGCAATATATAGCGACGGTTAAAGGTGCAGGTAATGAACGGCTGAATGGCCATACCGAGCAGAACGTATCAAGCCATCAAGCAAGACGGGGGCGGCGGATCAGCACGCTTTTTTCCGGCTTGCTCAACGCATACAGTTGTCGACAAGTGAAGTAATTGTGACTGTGAGCATCCGAAAAAGAAAAGGAGACCGTCCGGCATTCATAAAAGATGAAATACGAGCGCGCATCTGTCGCCATTATTGTTGTACACAAGTTTCTTTGCGAAGTACTTTCTAACGGTTTCCAGATATATGACACGCTGCCGTCCGGCGATTCCACTTTTATGGCAAATTGCTCTATAACGGGGTAATTTATTGCATCGAAACGGCTTGCTTACCACCGCACTAATAATTTATTCCATTCGGAGCCAAATATTAAGATGTTACTGATACCGACTGCAGTGTCTAATCTTAATTACTTTACGTAGTTTAATTACCGCGCGCGCGAGAGAGACTCGAACCGCGCCGTCTGTTATTATCTGGCCGGAGAAATCGAATCGGGGGATGCGAAAGAACCGAACGGCTGGCTGGCTGCTGCTGCTGCCACTGCTCTTTCTCTCTCGCTATGCGGCCACGCAAACGGTCACGATTGAAGCGCAATTTTATAATTACGTAAAATACAAATATATAGATACTTGCAGATTGATATTGTTTAAAATTGTTTAAAAAGGAGAAATGTATTATGGGGAAGTTTATACTTACTGTACAATCGAATGATTCCATCCGTGTCGCCGCGCGGATTCTTCGCCACGCACTTGTAGGTGCCGTAGTCGGACTCCTGGATGTTGGCGATCGTGAGTCGCATGTGCGTCTTATACGTCGGATCGCCGATGATGTTCTCGGTGTGATATTTACGCGAATCGTGGATCATCTGGCCGTCTTCGCGCGTCCAGTAGTTCAGCGAGCTCGGATGCGCTTCGGTGAAGCACTCCAGCGTGACCGAATAGGCCAACGGAGCGCCGACCAGTTGATGCGGTATCCAGACCATCGGTTGAACTGAAATCACACACAACACGAATGCAAATCGGAATGATGTCGTTGTATCATGCACGGATCTTTGCGATTTTCTTTTTTTTTTTTTCGTTCAATGTGTATAGTTTCAAGCTGTAAAACCACCCCTGTAGGGTGTACGAATATGTTCAACGGAAGAAAAAAGAAAAAGAAGATGGAAAAAAAAGAAGAAGACGAGCTCAGGTTTTCATTTCGAATACCTCTCTTGCAGAAATGATTCGCAGCATTTAAACTGTCTTTGCTCACGTATGTTAGATAAATGCAAAACAGGCGTTTCGCAGCGAAATACGTAACCGTCTTTCCGCCTGACGTTTAGCATGTTGTAATGGAAAGATATAGAAACTCGTGTGTACGCGATCATTTACCCTTTGAAAGCTCTTTAAATGCATTACATTTCCGCGGCAGAAACGCCACGATTACTATAGCCGCCCACGTACTACGAACGTCTAAGTACTACACCCACGCATCGTATAAGTGCGTTCATAATAAAGCGAAATTAAACTAAACCAATTTCTGGCTTTTTCAAAAGATATTTCCCTTTTCCCAGTTCGATGAATATTTTACAATATTACAAATCGTTACAATCACCAAAAGTGAAGGAACAGTAGAAAGCATTCCGACAAAATAGTGTGAAAATATTATAAAAATCCTGAGAGACCCACAAATTACATGAATCCACGTAATTCCTAGATGCGCATCCGTCTAATGCCCAGCGCAGAATGCTGGAAAATCCCTTTTATAATCGGCCGCTAGCCAAGAGTTGAGTAAAGAGGCGGAGCTTATTAGTGAAAAAAATCAGAATTTCCAGAGCTCAAGCTGAGCATTACTTTGAGCCCGGCGCTTTCGCACACAATAAGCTCTTTTTAATTGACATCATTATTTCAGTGTATTGATTAATAATAATAGTAAATAGATTTTATGAAAGTGCAAGTAAATAAAACAATGTCTAATTAGCGCACAAATGACGAATGACTTTGATGCAAATAAATGTAGTGATGAGCAGCAGTATGCGTACACAAGGTACACATGCAAAGGGAGCGTTTGAAATGAAGGCGCCGGCCGTTAGAGGCTGTAGTTGTGTGTAGTATTAAAAGGGATGCAAGGAAGTTAGTTGAAGGCACCGGTTGCTCAGCTACGTGCTCCGTTTGTTCAGAATTCGCCGTCGTCCGTCGCCTATCTGATAGCGTTAGATGCTGCGTAATGTGTAAACAAGCGATATTTTCGTTGCTCGTTTGTCGGGGTCGCGCCGGGCCCTCGTCATAATTTATATTAAAACGAAGGATTTTGCTCTACGGTAAAATGATTCTGAGGCTAAGAGACCCGCTACGCTGCATATTAATTAATAGAAGCGCGGAATATATCTTTGAGGTATAAATAATGATTAGATTGCGCGCTGCGGCCCGCTGAAGGAGCACTTCACAGAGACGGACAGACAAGAAGACACGCACATATAGACAGGCTGCGTATATATATATATATAGGCACACACAAGAGCGGTGGAGATGGTCGACGTGAATGGTTTTTAATCAATGCGATGTGCAGCAGAAATCGAAATATAAGAAATCGTACGGATGTTTTTCCCCGTTCTGCGCGATATTTCCCTTAGCTACTGCCGCTGCTGTTGCTGCCAGTGCTTGGGCTTTCTTTGTGCGCTACACTTCTTTCTTGCATTTCATCATTCCGATGCCGTACGAATCAGCCAACCGAGTTCACAATAGCACCAAGTTTTCTCAATTATTTCATTCGGCTCTTATTAATGAGCAAAGTGGTTTTTCAATATATTCCTCTAGCGGCGCAACTTGTGCGGACGCGAATCAAAGCGGCCCGCAATGTATTGCCGTTCGCTTCCTTTTTGTTTTTCCACTCTTTCTCGTTCTCCGTGCGTATCGGCGGACGAAAATGCGAATAATCAATATGGACAAATCATTCGTCATAATAACTTCCGTGGGTAGTTCTTTGATTGGCACGCGAGTGGGCACGCAAATGAAATAAATTGCAACGGTTGATTATCGCCGCCCCCGCGCGTACCAATTCGCGAATAATTAATGATTACTTGTGCCGAGTTTGTACCTACTGCCAGACAGGCAATTAAAATAAGTAAAAAGGCAAATGAATAAATCGCGTTCTGTTTATACGGTAATTGCTTTGTTGCTGTCCGTACCGTTAAATGTTCAGTTAATTATTACAGCGGGTCTTCGGGGCTGTAACCACACACTAAACCAAGTACAGCCGCAGAACGTAGCTTTTAATGAGTCGTTATGTGGTACACAACAACGTTTAACAACTAGGGTCGCGCTAAGCGCTCGCATCGCACAATCACGCTGCTGAAAACTTAAAACCCTCACTTGAATGTAAGCCTCACGCATGCACGTATTAATCGCGGCCCCAGTGCGTCCCCCCCGGCCCCACGTGCCTCGTTCGCGACACTCAATGCAGAATTGAGCGGCGCATTTTTAGCACAAGCGGACTTGCTATCGCGCGTCCGCCGCGCATTGTCGCCACTCGCCGCTGATAATAATCAATTAATCATCATTTTTACACATGCGGCGCTAATGATTACCTACCCTCTCGTGTCGCGTAACTGCTACATGTCATCCCCTTTTCCTCCATTAAAAAACCTCCGTTTTTCCGTCCCGATGTCAGCGCGCCACGCTAATCGAATGACTGTAAACGTATGTTCTTTTACTGCCATTATGGCGCTTATGAAGATACGCGGCTTCGAAAAGAACGTGTTTTCAATTAGTTAACTAACGCAGATAAACGCAGTTCACATTAGTTGCCCATTGTCGGATTGCTGGAGTGTATAATTTCACAATAGTCTCACGCCTCTATTGTAAAACTGACATTCTGAATTGCATAGTGGTTCCTGCTGGACAATGCGTCCTAATTTATATATATCCGACCATTCTATCTACGCGCATTTGTAATAATGGCATTTGTATAATGTTGAAGCGGAGTGAGACAAAGACTTTTAAAAACAAAAATTCGATTCCGACGAAATGCATTACGCGGATCTGCCGCCGTTCACTTCGAAATCGTTCCTAAGCGCACTGAACTATACTGCGACTGCAAGTATTGTCGTCTCGAGTGAAAAATTAAAAAAAACAACTGCATTCTTTCATTGGTCTTTAGTATTGTTAGCAGTAAATAAATTTTATTGTACGGGACAAATTATTTTATTTATAGTAAGTAAAGGAGAATAATAATAAATATGTGGAAATGTTGTTTTAAGTAATTTATTTGATGGGCTCGTGAAAGGGTGTGTAATGTATAATAAAAAATGTACTTACAGTCGACGCTCACTTTTATCCTCTTGCTGACCGTGGGAGGAACGCCGTTACTTGCAATACATAAATAAGCACCCATGTCGAGTCGTGAGATTTTGGTCAATTCCAACGTATCGCCCTCCCATTCCGTTACTGCAAATAGAATACCGATTTTATGGAGTGCTAAACGTATACCTTATAAATGTTTAAATTTTACTATTGCCTTAAAGGCCACTTAAATTTCCACAGAACGGAATATCAATAAAGTTATTTCCATTGAAAACTTCCCAATAAAAAGCGAGTCAACGTCAACTAATGGATGGTGGTGGAGAGTGTGAAAGCGTTGGGCTAAACTTTCGAAACACACACACACACACACAAACGCATACAGAGGACACGGC
This sequence comes from Holobus sp. GC000080, assembly GCA_030556065.1. Classification (NCBI taxonomy): domain Eukaryota; kingdom Metazoa; phylum Arthropoda; class Insecta; order Coleoptera; family Staphylinidae; genus Holobus; species Holobus sp. GC000080. The sequence goes on from JASKGO010006148.1 coordinate 47,559, forward strand.
CAGGACAGATACCTACGGTCTCGTTCGCGAACTGGCGGAGTCCCCTTGCATGCACACCAACACATGTATTGATCAAAAAGCTCAACGTGATTTGGCCCCTTCGAGAGCCGGTCGTCCGGTGGTAATATATCGTAATTGTGACTTAAGTAAAAAGTTGGCGAAAAACATTTACTAACCAGAAAGTGTCTTGTTTATGGTGATCTTAGCGTTACCATCCCTCTTCCACTTTACGCTGGGTTCTGGAGAGCCGGTAGCCCGACAGGTCAGCGTCTCGTTGGCGCCTTCGCGGACAATAACATCACTGCTGCTCAGGGAGTCATCGATATTGGGTGGCACTGCAAGCAAAGCACCAATTTAAACGTGTGTGTGTGTGCAGGAAACAGAGGGCGAGCGGAATGCCCCACATTTCGACGAATATTGTTTCTGATTATCCCGATGCGCTTTGTTCTGTCTGTCCTAGTCTACCTATAATGCCCACCTAAAATAAGCAAACAAGATGACAAAAAAAGAAGAAGAAACAAAACAATGCAACGGCCACCGCATTCGCGGAGATATGGGGCACCGGGGCGAGCGCGTCCTACGGGGGTGCAAGGGGAGCGGATTTGAAATTCATGAAAAATATGTAAGTACGACATACGGTAAGCAGTCTGCACGGAACGATAGTCTGGGAAAGTAATTCCTTTGAATCGCATTATAGTCATCGTAAAACAGAATTTTCCGCGTTTCGTTTGCGAAGGATGCGCTCTTCATAAATTTATCTTCGCACTGTTCATTCTTTCGCGCGCTGCGAACGGCGCGAACAGAACGCGCTCTCCGGGATTTCGAACGCCACTTTCTTCTGCTGGGGTGCGAAGAATTAATAAAAGCAACTTGCCCATGGCTAAGCGACTTTCCCAACGTTCCAACGGAAAGTTTAACCAGCCAGTTTTATTGCCGTGTCCGAAATCCCGCTAATTAATACTACTTCGTAATCCAATAAGCAGAAGAATCAGAATACGGATAGATAACACTCGCATACTGACACAACCCGCACACACACACACACATAAACAAATTTTCCATTGGGCAATGTACCAATACATGTAGAAAAGGAAGGTATATGTATAACGATCCGAAAGCGGCAGAGCGGGAGAGCAAGTAAGATGAGAGCGGAGGATTGTAACATGTGCGTCTCGTCCCAACTTGTTAAATTATACGGCCACTGCAAAACCTCGCCCGATGCTTGGCTTGCTCTTTATGCAAGGCACGTTTCAGATTAGCCACGATGGCCACTGGAGTCATCCAGTCCTCCCCCTGCACCCTCCGCGGTCCGCACGCAATCCCTGCCCGTGCCCTCCATAAATACACACATAAACGGCACATTGATTTGCACCGTTCCGAGTCCTCCCTGATTAGTTAATAATATTTCATGCGAGATAAGGCGCGGATTAGCGGTGCACGGTGGCCGCACGTGGATCGTCATCGTCGCACAGGGCACAGCTCATTCTTCTCGCAGCGGGCGCTCAGGGGGTTGTTGAGGCTCGCAGTAGCGAGACTAAAGCCCTGCGGCTAGGACTGCGGCTCTAGGGGGGTTGATAGGCATCGCCGGCAAGCAGGCAAAGGCGTTTGGCCTCTTTGCCGAATAATAATGCGTTAGCGCGAATCTAACGTGGATCCATGAAGGAGGAGAGATTATAATCTGCCTGGCGTCATTCAAGCAGACGAAGACCGCCGAAGAAGGTCATAACGGCGGAAAATCCACTTCGAATCATCTGCTACGCTATACAAGACACCGTTTCGCAAGATCAAAGACTTTATTACGCTACCTGTTTGACGATGATCAGGAGGCAGAATTATTGCAGCACGCTTCGTTTGTGCCTAATAAATTTGATACGAACGAATTAAAAACCCGAATTAATACATTAATGGACCGGCGCCGATTATTTATTGCCCACCCATAGGTTTTTGGGGGGGCGAATGCGAACTACTGCGAACTGCGAACAATTTTGAGCGCGCGAATTTCGAGCGAATCCAGTGGTAATCAGTTAGAAGAGCGTTAAGTGTCATTGTCGGGATCGTTTTGTGTATTAAGCTTAACTGGCGCGTATTGGACACGTACGAACCCGGAGTATTTAGTATGGACATGGCGTAGATACCTCAAGTGAAATGAAACGTAGAAACATCTTACTTTTATCAACAGAGAAATTCTTAATGAATTCTGGTAGTTAAAAAAGTTTGCAGCGTTCGAGCATTGGACTTGCTGCAGCGAATAATAATGCATGGCTTGAGGGTCAAAGTTCATCCGGTAGCTGTAGAAAGAAGAAGAAAAGTAGGTGCGGACGGGGCGGAAGGAGAAAAAGAGACGGCGGACGGGACCTATATGCAGTTCGTTCGGTTGCTTTCCACTGATTTCGCTGCTTTTTCAACAACCCCCCAATACGCAGCTAAATATAGGTACGACATCATCTTCAACTAAATAATTTCTTTAATCAATAAGTATCGGGGACGAATTCTGCGGCGAAATTGCGAAATAGTGGCGCGGCCCTTCGGCCAGATGAGAATTCCTCTTGCTTCCGCACGAGTCAAAACTTTATTCGAAGCAATCAAAACAAACGTTTCGCAAACGATGCAAGAACGAAATATAATAAGTTGACGTAAATGGTTGTTGAAGCATTGCAAGTGGTATGTGGCAGTGGCAATAGTAAAGGGGCTGTTCCATAGTATTTGCTTGAGTAGACAACTGTTTGTTTAGTGTCGAAAGGTGCTGTTTATTCTGTATATAGATAGATCCGAGCGGATATTATAAAAATATCGGATTCTTGTTACAGAAATAAAGCAACGTTGAGCAGCTCGCTGGAGATCGGCGAGTATCTCTCACTCTGTCTCTCTCTATAGTAGTATATACGAGGAAATAAAATGAGCAGTAGTTTAGTTAAGTGAGTTTAGTTCGACGGTCATCCTAGGTCTACTGATGGCCCGGTACCACTGATTGGTCGACCGGAAAGGAATTGAAACAGGCCATGTACCTCACAATTCCTGGATGCATTAAAGGTCCACTTGATTGCGGCCGTATTTCTTCTTATAGGGGAGTCAAGAGCTTTCATTAAGCTGCCACCAATGCGGTTAAATTCGACCCATTGTCAGCCGAAAATTTCCAATCGGCAATCAACCCCCGGCTCGCAATAATAATAATAATAGTTATAATGACAACCTATCGGCCGGTTAATTCATCTTCCTGGCTTGCATCTCTTTGGCTTACGAGCCGGGAGGACAGCAGCAAATGCATCGGAATGGGGTTGGGGAAGTGGAGCATTAATGCGAGGACGCCAGGACGAACATTAATATAAGGAGAGGCTCGAGAGCGAAAGAAGGTCGCCTCGAAGGGAGAGAGTTGCTTAGCCACTCGCCACTCGCCACTCGGCGTTCGGAAATTGGAATTCAGTAGGTGTATCAGAAACTTATCAAGTTTTTCATCGAAAGAAACACTCTCGGTTCAGTCATGAGATCAAATAAAGCAACAAAAAGGAAGTTGTAAATTAAATTACGAGCATTAATTACGCAAGTAGCTCTCTATGAGTTACGGAAAACGCTCAGGAGCGACCGACGAGAGCACAGTGACTGACTGAAGAAGAAGAAAGAAGAAGAAGGACAGACGGAGAAGACAAAAATGTATAAGATGTATATAGAGAGAGAGCGAGAAAGTGAGAGAGAGCGTATTGATCAGAGCGCGAATTTCGTGTGTACGATTTATATAGAAATTTCAAGAAGTCTGCTAAGTCCGTAAAAGCGAACTGTTGATTTTATAAATAATTAAATCGTAACTTTTGTTAGGTCTGTTTGTTTGGCTTTCTTTGTACTCGGTGTACTTTTATTTGAGTTGGTGAACGCTTTACCTTTAGACCGCGATCAACGGAGTTACTCCTTGTAATTGTTGACTTTTTTGCCGCCCGACGCTAAATGCTGCCGCTGTAACAACTTACACAAGTCCCCAACTCTAAACCTGAACCTAAACGATGGAAAAACGCGGCTCGCCAAAAGACGGGGGCGGATGCCTCCTCATCCGACTAGCTGTTCTGTATATGATTGATGATGTCTTTAGTTCATGCAGGCAGCCAGTTTATGGACACGAATGTTGACGAGATATCTCGGACAGGCGCATATTAAAGTATTATTACATTAGGGGAACACTACGCGGATTAGATTTTCGGATGCATGCGTATGTTCCAACACACCCTCGCATCCACCCCCACACATACTCGGAGCACACACACGCACCCGCACATGCACGGGCGCTAGAACTTGCACCACGTAGATATTCGGAGGCTGCGGATAGGAGAATTGCGAGAGAATTGTATGATGATGTGTGCAGGACCACCCTCAGGTATATACCGTGCATGGTATAAGCGGTGGAGCTATGCTGCTTTTCGAAATTGCATTTCACGCTTTGCTAAACCGTCAATTCGCATAGCTTTAATATTTATAAACTTACTGCGAAACAATGTTTACCTATTTTAAAGCAGATTTCCGCACATCTACTTTGGCAAAGGTACCGGCGCGCACGATCATTCATCTCCTCCATCTCCTCCACAGGTACAGTGATTCACGAAATACAACTTGCAAGAGCCGCATAGAGATACATACTGCACAACATATGTTATAGCTCTCGCCCTTAGCACACTCGCGTGCTGCTGTTATCATCAAAACAGAGAAAAAAAACGACCCTGGATTTATAGAATTTAGCTGCGGCCACTTTTTCACCTATTTCTTGCCGCTCTCGAGGATGCTGGCTGGGGGCGGCTGGTTTGTTTGTTGTGTGTTTTTTCTCTGCGGCAACAGCAACCAACGGCTGCACCACGTTCGGCGAATTGTGCGAACGTGCAAATTGATATATTCGCCGATGTGGATATAGACGAGGGCAAATTTACGTGCAGGTAACTACCCCTCTTATTCCGTGGCTAGGAAGACGGTCATAAAGGATTTGCGAACGGCTCCCCTAGCAGTCGGGCCAGACAGGCGAGTGCAGAGAACAGCGATGACTTTTATAGACATTTTGAGTGAAAAGTATATGAGGAACGCGAGATTGATAGCTTTACAGTCTATCGTTCGGAATCTAACCCGACCGCGATGAATTACCCGTGACACAGTGCGAAGGCGCCGGGCGCTGCGCTGGCAGTCGTATGTTGAGTATCGGCGAAAGGTCTCCTGGATCGTGACTCAACACACACACACACACATACACTAACTCACACGCACAGAAACACAGAAATATACATATAAATATACAAATACATTTGTAGACGTGCGAAACAAAGTTAAATGCACTTTGTGCATGTCGTTTCTGCATTGCATTAGCTGCATGGACCCACAACGTACGACGTACCTATAGCGGCAACGGTAACAGCTCTAACTGTGGCAAAGTGAGTTTGTTTTCTTGGCGCCGCGTTTTAACCCATACAACTGCCTTCCTTACGTGCGTGCGTTGTTATGTTATTACGTTACGTAAGGGTCGCGACGTATGTCAGCATATGTACGTACTTGTTTCCCTTTAGTTCCGAGAGCCACTCAGACTCCGAACGGGGATTCGGTCCCGTTTCGCTTCTAAATATAAAAGTAATGTTTTCTCTTTACGATGGGAGAGCGGGGGAGGCGCGCGGCCGCTTTAAAATGCATGAAAGTATATCGAAATGAACTCTTAGTAAAACGGAAAGGGAAACACTGACAATGGGAAAAGCATTATCAGGTCGCACATTCTGGGACAAAAGCTGACAATTACTAGATTTAAGGGAATTCCAGCCATCCCACAGATTTCAATTATAGCCCCACCGAGTTTCAAAACCGCGTTTCGATTCAATGTAATTGACCAGGTAATGGCTTTAACGACGACGTCACCTTACACCGACTATAGAAGTACCGATAGTTTGCAAACCGCCACCCTTAAATCATTACTACCGTTTCCACCATCACCACCTCCAAAACACACACACACACACACTAAAACACACACACATTCACTGAGACCACCAATTCTGCGTTCATTCCAATTAACTGTAATAACACTCAGCGACACACACACACACACACATAGATGCAAATACGTCCTGAATGCACGCACATCCTGATCCTGATCCTGATCCTAATGTGCAACTTTAGCCGCTCGCCAACAAAGGACCTAACACTTTAACCCAGTGAATAATATCACTCACTATACCACTGCATTTTTAAAATGTAAGATGTAAGAGCAAAGATCGATCTTTGCGCATGGATGACTTATGGATTTTGGTGATTTGGTTATTGCGACAAATGACGGGCGTGTAGAGATTGGGGGTATACCTGGAGCATCCATCCGGTGCGTTTATTTATGCGACGCGGCGATTGTCAGGATATCGGTTAGTCGGTACAAGATGCCTGCGGGGCTCCGGCTTGATAGGATAACATGACGAGGAGAGTGATCAGGAAGGGACCGGTACATATCGTAATGGATTGACGCAAAATATGCCTGCGGATAAATGATCAATTTCCTGGCCCCGGGGATTACTCCTTATAGTGATCCTGGGCTGTTGCTCGGTAGTCCGTACCCATTGCGAATGACTCGAGCAGAACTGGATGCGTGGCGGTAGTGAGGAGCGGTCGCAGCCCCCAAATAGTGGAGAGCGCCTCTAACCCTCCGGCAACCACCGACAAATATTACCACTGGCTGTACACGTTGGAGGCATTAGCGGTGCGTGTGTTGTTTGCATAAGTACCTGCTTAGTTTATGAGCCCGTGTATTCCAACGCAGCCCGTCATTTTTTAATGAGTCTTTATACGGGGGCCTAATGTTTTCTTTGGAAAATTCGCCAGCTATTTATTTAGGACATATGGACGTTTTCTATGCGTAAACAAGTCGAGAGAATAACCGGAATGAACCTAACGCACACAATTTACCCGCAACTATTTGCCGCCCCCTCTGCAAACCCATATGCACACGTGTCTAAGCCCGAAATGCCCGCACACAAATGCACAGGTGCTATATGGCATTATGGAAATGAAAAATGACACCATGCACTTCTGATACATGCAAATTGGCTATAACGCAAACCATCGCCGCCACCGCCTCTGCCTCCGCTGGCGCCGCCGCTGCCTCATGCCTGAAAAGCCTAACCGACCATTATTCAGGGCCTTCAATGCGGCAATAAAACAACAGAGCATAAATTTATCAAAACTTAATCCCTTATTGCAGCCACAGGGCGCACGGGCCGTGCACATCCAATATCGGCGGATGTGTAGATGATGTTTAACAAACTGTTTCTGCATTAGATAAATCGATCTATGTATGTATGTATGTATATACGTGCTGATTAGATGATGAGGATAGTTTAGTTAAGTGCAATGGGAAGACAAGATGGTATTTGTCGGTCGGCACTTCCCGGCGCTTTCATCGCCGTAGGTATATTTTGTTCGGCCGACTTTTGACAACATTGATTTTGCTCCCGTCCATTAGAAAGGCAAATTTTTTACTTTAATAAATAAACATGCGGCGACGGTATTAATGTAATCTATAATAAGATTAATAATTTATATGCAAATTTCTATGAAAATTCTTTTAATAACTGAACAGGCTGCTCAACGTCAGTACCCTCGCAGCACTACATGCAGATACACCCACGCTGGGCGTCGATGTGTACAGCACGTCTAAATTTCCAGCATAAATTTTATTAACCGACACGTAACGCTGTTACTTTTTTCTGCGTTGCGCGCCTCCCGAGCAAAACGAGAGGAACATTCGCGAGGCAATCTTGAACTGTTGTTGTTGTTGGAAAAGAAGATAATGCCTGAGTGGTTGTTCCGTAGCGTTCCGTTCCGACGTCGTTGCAGGTGGCTTTCGCGAAGCTACATGCATATTTGGCGAGTCGGAGGGGGGGGGGGTGAAAACAAGCAGGGAACAAGACGTAAGAAATTAAAAGAGCTAAGCGTAATCATTTTATTGTCTATGCCCAGGGTGGCCTCCCTCTGTTTCTCGCCGCGGTGGAAAAACAAGGGAATTGCTTGTATAATGACACTCGAGATAAAGTTGATAACGCGGGAGAAAAAAACCAAAAAAAGAGAAGAGCAGTCGCACCGCAGAGTAGTACCTAATTCAAGTAACAAATCTTGGCGGGGGCGGCGTGCAAATTTTTTTTTTTTGTTCTTCCTCGGCGCTTCGTCCTTTCGCGTTTGTTGTCTGCGGCGCGAAATTAGTGGCGGCGCCGCACACTGTTACACTATACAGGTATAGCTCCTTCTCACTCGCGAACTTTTGATTGCATAATTTCATTTCGAAAAGTATTGCAATTAATTACAGTGAAAGCCGCTCCCCATCGTCTGCCATCTTTTTGTCTCTGTGCGTCGAGAAGAGAGCCGGAATAACAGCACCAGATGAACAATAACTTATGAGGTCGCAGTTGTTAATTAAGAAATTACTGTTCCCAAACTTCACTTATAATTCGCGAAGATTGTTTCGCCTTTTAATGGCTTCCGCTGCCTTTCCTAAGCGCCCTAAATCTTATTCCGCGTATCTATTATTGAAATTATCTCGTTAATAATGAAATCTGGAAACTCGCTCGCTGCTCGAGCGCCCCAGCCCCCCGCAAATCGTGCAATTCGCAAAAACGATTGCCGGTTTTTTCATGCTTCCGCTGCTACCGCCACCGCTGCTGCCGCCGGTTTCGGTTTAACGATCGCACACGTGTCGTGTACATCCTATCTATCACGTGAAATAGGGACGATGATGACCTTTAGGGTGTGTCCGATGCTTTCTTAACGATATAGCATTTCACTAGCGCGCCTATGGACAGATACATGAAGAAATGCTTGCAAACTATCTATTGATAAATTGGCCGTCCATCTATCAATGCATTGCGACGCGCGGCGCGAGCAGTAACAGCCAGCTAGCAGCGAAGAAATGGCACCCGCCCGTTGCCGTTGCATGTACAATATAAACGCAAATACAAATACACATGCGAACAATATTCGGAATGGCGTTTTCCATCTTGTGTGTAAATTAGGCGATAAATAAAATGGGAAACTTTACTCACCGACAACGTGCAGGACTCCAAACTGTGTTTTAGCGACGACAGTATTTATTTGGCACATGTATCTCCCTTTATCTTCCTCCTGTACGTTGCTAATATGTAGGAACCAAGTTCGGTGCTTATCGTGAGTCACACTTATTCGGGGATTTCTCGTTATCACGTGATTGTGTACCGTTAATATGGCCGATTGCTCGAAATGCATCCAGGCGACCTGAAACGTGAAAAGTCCTCTTAAGTCTCTCGAAACAAGACTGTCCGCAGATTGATGACGCTCCTTAACACATACAACTCTTATAGCCCGCCGCGCTCGTTCGCATTTCGTCGGCGCATTTTTCTCTCGGCGAACACGTATCGCTTTTTCCTGTGTCGACCCCCAGCGCCCGGCGCCTTCATCCACCCCTTGCACGCCCACGGCGAAGGCGCAAATGAGCCTTCCGTGCACGCACTAACTTAATCGAAGCGAACAAAAATTATATGTGGATAATAATTGAGTGTTGGCGTCCCGAGGGCGAAGTGTCAAAAGCTGCACCGAATCTAATCTATCTTAACTAATAAGATTATGCTAAAACATCTAAAAATTCAAATTAGCTATCACGGGAGAAGCGACAGGCGTGGAGGGCGCGGATATGGGCCGCAGAGGCACGTTCTCGAAATGATGTCTTAGCCATCTCATTAATAACAGTCAAATTAAATTAGATTAGAGGACAATTCGCATTTTATTTCGAGGCCCCCCCTATTTTGCCTAAAACGATCCGATATTCGAATAAATGTTAATGTGCACCATTGCATATCTGCATTTTTAAATAACGTAGGAAAAGACTGCAAGTTAAATAATTTATAATAAGATTCCATTTAAAAAATATCTGTTTAACTGTAAATGGGACATACTGTAAATGTATTTATGTATTTGTTGTGGGTGGCGGCGGCACACTATGACGTTATGTTTAATGTTGCGTTACGGAAAGCGGCGGTGCAATTTACTAGATGAGGATTACAAAACCATATTCCATGAACCAGAGTGAAATTAATTGTTAATAGCGTAAACCTGTTGAATGCCATACATATATAAATATGTATAGCGGAGTCGGTGTTTCGAAAAAAAAAAAAAAAACGTAAAAGAAAACAGCAGGTTGCCCCCACAATAGAACTGCCGCCGGCTTTCAAACAAATATTAACCGGATGCAAATAGAGAGCATTAAGCCAATTATCCCCGATAAGTTGCAAATTAAGGCCCGTTTAAAGGAAACCGAGGCTGGGACTGATTGAAGCCGAAATGAGAGGCTTGCAGATACCTAAAAGACAAGGAAGGGACATTTGGAGATGAGGTAGCCGAGGTATGCTATATCGGTTATGTAAACGAGCCTTCGTTTCTTGAAGGACTCGGAGAGCGGGTAGGAGTGGAGGCAGCAGCAGCCAGCTATCAATCTAATTAATTATTTTTGTTTGTTTGCTTGTTTGTTTGTCCTCCGGATGCGATGGGCAGTTAATTTCCATATCTCCAGTTTGTTTGCTCGATCTCCTGGCGATGGCGAAGCGAGAGGCAAAGAGGCAGAGGAAAGTGGCCCGCCAGTGGAACCGGGCGGGGGCTGGACCGTTCAAGTTGCTGATAAAAGTATACGATCCATTTAGGACGAGCCATTTGATTAAATTATTGGTATACGTATGACATGGATCGGCAACGTATCCAATCAGCAGCAAACAATAAAATAAAAACTACATTAACTAAGCGGAAAGTTTCCGATCGAATCGAATAAACAACGTTCGTATACACAAGTCGAGCCGTTATATCGGGGGATATGGTTTTAACAAAAATCTAATCCGTATAGTAGTCCTCTCTCATATACAGGATATTTATTTTATATATCTATAAGCGGATAGATAGAGGGATGTGCAATGCGTTAGTCCTGTTAGTCCTGCGAAGGATCGTTCAATGCGTTAGTGGGTGTAAATAGTAACAATACCCTGTGTGAAACCCAGCTAGTCTTTTATATATAAAAGAAAAACATTTTTAATGAATTTTGCTGTTAATTTAATGGAAAAAGAAAAATCGAATTACAAAAAATGCTATTTTAAAGAACTTTTACACAATACTGTATGTTACAAGTACGTTACATGCATGAATTGGATGTTCGCGCGGGCGAGGAGAGAAAAGAAGTAGAAGAATAAGAAGAAAAAAAAAAAAAGGGAAAAAAGGAGGAGACAAACACCCGAAAGCAGACTTGCTTTGATTAGCTGATTCGGTAAACTAGCCACGGCTGGCTTGGCGGTGGAAGCGGCGGTGGCGGTAGCGGGCCCTGAGCCAGAAAACAATAAAATTGCTACGCGATCGGTAAAAGCTTGCTTTGTCGCACAGTGTCCTTCTCTGCAGCACTGCTTTTCCGCTTCCAGAGCCCGAGCCAGAGCCAGCGCATATCGGGACTAAGTGTGTAAATGCGGATAAGTGGTAAACAAGGTAGTAAATTTCCATTCGCGCTCGCAGCGTCGCGACGCTCCAGGTCCGGATTTCAGATACACTTTGTTTTGCGAACGGCGCCCGACTTTGTCCCTTATTTTCGACACGAACCTAAATCTCACTTCGATTAATCTATGGCAAGCGTCCTCATTTGCATTTCCGTGCAAAGGTCTACTATGTAGATGGGCATCCTTGCTGGATCCGCATGCAACAAACGCAAAACGAAAGAGAAGAAAATAAAAATTCAAATCCCGACATTCCAATTGTCCTCGCAGATATAAAACGCGCGTACGGCAGACGTCGAATTTCCGGTGTGGAGGTACTAAAATAATGGGCGACCGTAAAAAATCATTTAGCCACTTCCGGCGCGCGGTTATGAAGTAAAAAATGGCCCGTTATTCGTCCGTCCAGCCGCCGATCTATATCGTAACGTGTAAACAAGTGCGGGCAATAACATGTGTAGCAATATGTTATGGGGATTTTAGGGGCGCGCGGGTGTCGGCGCGTTATATGTACGTTATGAAAGAGGTGAAAAAAAAGGGTCCTTAAACGCGCGTCGATGCGGGCTGGGGCAGCACGGCAATGAATTCGCTCTCGTCGTCGTGTCCGTGTGTCTGTGCGATCGGTGTCGACGTAGAACAGCTTGCCAAACGTTTCGACAAAAACTCCAAACTTGGCTCATCATCGCTCGACAAACTTTTGAATGTTTTTTATTGTTGATGAGCGTTTATCTGCTGTCGTAGACAAGTAGTCTCTTCCTTCCTGCGGAACCGGCGCTGTAAGACACGCGCTACGGCATAGCCAGACAAACATCTAACGTGCCACCACCGCACAGTTTACGCTAAGACGGCGGCGGCGGCTTTAATTGCTCCGCCAGCATAAGCGCAACATTAATTTCATCTCATTATTAATTCGATGGTTTCGCTAAGACGACACTCACCGGAAACTCGAATGGTGGGTGCACTCGAATAAAAATGCATTCTGCTCTAATGTCTTCGGGGTGATTCGTTAAATGCGAATATCGATTTGCTGTATATTGTTCGTCGGTACGGCAAATTAAAAGCGATTCCCTAATAGAAATTCGCCCTTTATCTGTATATGTATACGTGTAGTGTAGTGTACCTACTGTACTGTGGCATAGATAAGTTTGACTTTTAGTTTGATGCACGCATTTACAGGCCAAGCTGAAATGATAATCGATGTTGGGGGGACTCCAGGAGTCGCAGATGATGTCTGCCGATATTAATTCCGAATGCATTTTGAATTCGTCTACTATATACATGCGAGTTTATCTGTGGTCTGCGTGGTATATGGTACCTAAGTATGTAGATTGTATAGAGATACAGAATATACAGATACAGACACAGATCTACAATATTTTTGTGTCGTTCGCTCCAAATAGGGGCTCCCCCTTCGGCTTCCAGCCTGATTAAGTATTTGATCTTCAGGATATACAGACCTTGGGGGAATTGGGATTTTTATTATTCCTCCGAGTGTATTGCTTCCGAATATGTATGTAAGTGTATGAGAAAACATCAAGGAGCTGACGGTTAGTGCGGGAAAGATGTTCCTCTATGCATGCAAGTCCACGTCTCGTGTCACATCCATATGTATTACTTCGACCAGCTAGCTGGAGAATTAATGTAAACTAATTCGATTCGGGTAACAGCTGAGCCAAAAAGTAGAGAATAAAAAGTCGACAAAGGCATGAATATATTGGAAGCGGCGACATGTGTACTCGCCTTGCTTTGCCTGGCCCCGTCGTCGAACACCCGAGCCGAAGCCGAAGCCGAAGGGTGGATTGAAAAGGGTTTGATGCTGTGCCGCCGTTGCCGTTCGCCGCGGGGCGAACGCGTGTATTTGTTGCACATCCGCACAGCCACCCACTGGCAAGGCAACGACGCGATGTGTGTCACTCGGTCCCCATTTCATTAAATCGCGCCCATCAACTCTCGAAAAGAGCGATTTCTGCCAGTCCCCCAGTACCTACTTTTACGCACATATTTGCGCGCTGAGCAATGCGATGCAAGACGCAAAAATGCATCAAACACAATTTAGCGAAAATTTATAATAATGAAGTCGGATGAAATTATAGAGCGCGATGTGAAGCGGCGCAAAGTGGCTGCCGGCATACCGATGGTCGACATTCCGCCGCCCGCGCGACACAAATTTATCTACTTAATTAAAAAATACCGCCAAACCGCCAAAACTATTCGGTATTCCACTTAACGGACGAGGACGATACGGCGAGATAAGCAGCAAGCAGCGTGTGCTTGCACGGAAAGGGGGACAGGAGCTGGCGGAGCGTCGGGGGCGGCAGGAGCGGAGGGCACGGTATATGAACGTGTGTGGGGAAAGGAATCACGAGAACACAGAGAAATTCCCTAGACGAGTTCAGCGGCAACATGGGCGTCCCGTGGACGAAGGCGCGACTTCCACTGAAAATAGTGTATATAAATTTACTGGATTTCTCAGTGAACCTGACTGGGAACTAACAGGCAATTTGAAACTCTATACATTCTAAACAAGATTCTCGGCTGTGCTGCTTGTTTTTGGTTGCGTCGCCTGCAGTCCTTTTACTAACTACACCCCACGCTTTAAAGCCTAAACCGCCTCTCTTTTCCGGCTTTGCTACTAGTAGTGGGTACTAACATAATCAAAGTTAAGTCGTTTAGATACACGTAAAACATACCTTTTTGTGCGTGTCTTCTTTCTTCTTCCCCTCACTGGCCCGCATTGGCCACTCGAAATCGATTTTAGTTAATTGCAAACATCAGCATCGGCATCATCGATATTAATAATTTAATTAAGAATTCTCAAACGTGAAAAAGCATCTCATAAATTACTTTGGTAAAAAAGTATTATTTTTTAGAAGATGTTGTATTTTTTGATACCTGTATAGTTAGCCGGAGTTATATGCTAAGTTTGCGGCCTAAATGGAGTTTTTTTTTTCCGGAAGAGTTTCGAAAGTGAGCCAGAAGAAGTTTCATCTTGAATATAATTTATAGATTATATTCAAGTTGAATAACCAATTAAAAGGCGCGATTCGGCATTCCGAATAGCTACATTATAAACACCCGGCGTTGAGCTCTGGCGGTGTATGTAATATGTACATACTTTCCAACAACACATTTCCCTCGAACACGAACAAGGACAACATCTTGTCTAGTTCCAGTCACCTAAATTCGCAATATGCACACAGCAAGCAACATTAAAGCGATACGGGCCACTTTTTCCTCTAATTTATGTATGCGCGGAAAGGCGAATTCGGAAAATCCGAATGTCGTTCCGTTCTTACTATTTCATCGGGTAACATTTCGCGCCCTGCCGCGCACCACCCCCGGACCCCGGGTCCGACTCGTCAAATTTTCCCATCCATTATTCACCCGATGCTCCCTTAATCGATAATATAGTAAATCAAATGTCTGCAGATCATCAATATCGGTGCTCACAATTTCCGCATATCGCAATCACAATGGATCTAGCAAAAAAAATAATAAGAAAAAATAGAAAGAATGCTGCCTTTCGGTCACATTCAATGCGAGTTGAGTTGTCTCTGCAACCGGTGGACGGTTCTTTATTCGTTGAAGTTAAAGAGTCCCTGCCAGGGACTGCAAGGCAAAAGAGTCGTCCGCTCGCAATCGCAAGTATTAACCGGAACAACATTCCGTTAATCTGGTGGCGTTTTCCCCTAACAGCTTTTATATTACAACGCCTGAATGCTGATAATCCATATACGAGAGCAACTTGGCTGGCGCAACTTTTTCCATTTGCTCAAGACATCAGTACAACTGAGAGACAATACGGAGATTAAAAACAACTTAGCCTTAGACTGGAATCGCAGGAAAATTTATCGCCAGATTTGTCAATTCGAATATACCGCTGGTGTTCGCTGTATGCACTTCCGGCTTATATATAGTCTGTTTATACGCTAGCTAGTATCCAGCAGCACCTTTGCACACACAGAGGAGAACGGTAGCTGTAGGTAAATGAAACCAGAACATCTATACAATATCGAGTGTTGGAGATTTACATTTTTGTCACGTAATGAATACGTTTGTTTGAACTCCATAGTGTGTTTTCGTGTATTGGCTCGCTCGAAAAGAAGAGCTTTTTCACGTACATACCCATCGTACGTAAAAGGTACGCAAATTATTTAATCGGCCGTGCTATCCGGCGCGCGAATCAATTCCACGATTAGCAGACGTAATTCGATTGACTTGCATTAATTGCGATCGGAGAACAAAAAAAAAAACAGCAGAGCTTTGGAGTGGCCTCGTTGCGTTGCTGCGGCAAACGTTCCTGCGGTGCTGTAAACGACGATATTTTAATTGCATTACCTGTCCCTTCGACTTGCCGCCTTTGTTTCCGCCGGCGTGCACCCCCAGGACCCATAAACGTATCAAGATTTTCCCATATATCCGTACGTATGCCCGCCGTTACTATTACCATTTGTACCGGCGGTTGCAATTGCACATGGCGAGCGGCCGTTTCCGTGAAAGTTCATTCGTCCGCGCATGATGAACGACGTCGGAACGCAGCTTCTTACCGACTCAAGACCAAGACTATGCAGAATCTAATTTAAATTATAATTGCTCGATAAATCAGCGATATTGTCCCGCGGAGCGCAAAACAGCGCAAAAAATCGTCATAATGATGATCATAATAATAATAATGATGTTGCAAAAGTTTCGAGTCCCAATCGGAGATGAATATGAAGGAGCCGGACGGTGAAGCGGTGGAGTGGCGCACCGGCGAGGAGTGTGTTGGCGACTTCAGGATGCGGATAAGTTCGAATTCGTTATCCCGTTATAGTGGCAGCGTATGAATGGTCGAATGAATGAATGTACATGTAACCACTGTCAGGGCATTCAAGTTGTGGCTAAAAGATGCAGTAGAACGAGCGAAGGACTCGGACAAGTATCTCTGCATGCATGGATAACAATGGGCAGAACGACGACCGTCATTCGAGGGACGCACATCTTCCATTATTCGCTCCACAGCATCTCAACCTCATTTTCTCGACCGTTGATTTCGTGTCCCCCGTCTTCTCCGTCCGCCGACTGCGCTGGCCACTTGTATTTAGAACAACCAAACCCCACTATTACCGTTTGCCAAGTAAACGGAAGGGTTTGCATTATAAACTCTTTTACAGCAATTGCCCTTCACTGATCACACCTCATAAAATATTATCTCGTTTTTTTTTTCACTTTCTTTTCGACGGTTGTAAATACTTAAAACTTAATTAATGTTTCGTCCGACCGCGGGACCTTTTTTTGTCATTCCGTCCGAACGGACGAAATTTCGGGGTTAATAAAGGTTAAAAACAAAAGCAGGTTTGCAAAGTGACTGGAGTATTTTTATTCGGATGCAGGTGGCACTTAAAAATCTATGCGAGAATCGGTCGGTAATTAGGGAGTCTTCCATTGCCGGAAGGAACAAAGTTAGCAAAGTTCTGCTTGGAATTCTATAATGCAATTCTGAAAATTGTTTTTCCCGTCGGAAAATTTTAATTGTATTGTCTCCTCCGTCGAGTTTTATTCGTCGCTGATGTCTTGGAATGTGTGACGAGTTGCCAGTAACCAAGCGTGTCCATTGGACTAGTCGTCGTCGGTTTTTACGGCTGCAGACAATATGTAATCCTCGAGCATCTGAACGCGCAATGCAAGCGGCAAGCGGCGACCGACCGGGGTATACCGGGAACGGAGGGATTCCTTGATTACAACGTTGATATTATTAGATTATAAGCCCCGAGTTAGATCCGTTAGCCTCCGAGAAGAGAAGTCGTTGCCTCTTTCTCTCTGTGTGTGCCGGCGCGGCAGACCTACGCTGCATTCAAAGCGACCCCCAAACCGCACTTATCCGTCTTTCTCTTAACTTATTCACGTCACTTTCCGCACGCATATGTAATTCCTATAATAAATTCAATAATCAACTCAATAGCGCCGCGCGTCTCCACTGATTCATTTATGTTGCGCCTCCATTCTTTTTCGCGCGCCGTCTTACTCCTTGCACCACCTTTTGCCTGAACGCCCACGAACCCACTCAAGCAGTCCCTTTCATTGCTGAAAAGGTCAACAGTTCTTCCACATGATAATTCACATTACTATGGCTGGCGGACAGGGCAAGACAAGACAACAGAGAGACAAAATAAAGAGACTGCTCTCTCTCAATCGAATCGAAGAATGAAGAAAGCAAAAAAAAAAATAAAGAAGACCGCGTGTCCAATTTCTTTGTGCCGAACCAAAGCCGACGCCTGATGTATTAAAATAGTAATGGAGGAACGAGATGCCCAGAGCCATGGGGATGCTATTGGACTCCGAGGAGAATTGAGCGGTGAAAAACTTTCCGCAGAGCAACTTTCCTTCCTCTGCATGAAGCGAAGGATATCGAACTGATTCAAATCTGATATATCCATGAACAAATCAATCATGCGCCGTATTGCCGTATTGCTTGGTGCATATACTGAACGCACACATAAATCCACTCTAGTTAGGCCCCCATAGTATGTACACAGGCTCTTTTTGCAGTAAAAATAGTACTGCGCGCTTTATACATACACTACGTACATCGTACATGAATGTAAAGTACGGGTAAGTACTCCAGTACTGAATAAACGAAGGCACAGATCTGGACAAATGGCTCGGCTGAGTGTATCGAATAGAGAGAGAAGAGGGCGAATTGCGTGCCGTGCGCCAGATAAATCAATTGAGTTTGATTTTGATTGCGAGAAGGCATAATAATCGAAGAATTAATAATACCCGAGGGCTCGACGTCTGTTTGTACGTAGTAGTAGTAGAAGTAGAAGTAGAACTACGACGATGCTAAGCAGGTACTTGAGGCGGCACTTCGGTGGCGATACTCATGATTTTATAGCAGTGCCTATGTAGGATTTATCCCAATGACAGATGTCCCCAAGGTGTACTTCACTACTTTATTGAGGCCCCGGCAACCCTAGCACTTACTTTCAGCTTGTCATTTCATTACTGATGTTTATATACCGTGGCTTTTTTTTTTCGCCTGTGCGTCCCCCGCGAGCAACACGACGCCAGTTATTATTTAACACTTTTTGTGTATTTTTGCAAAGGGTAAATTCAATTAAAACGCGTTCGGCGAAATTTCCTGAAAGATTAATACGTATATCCAACGTGAAAGCTCCCTTTCAGCGATATAATGTGCTGACTCTTTGAGAACGTTCAGTAAATGTGTGAAGCTTTTCGGAACAATATTTCCGACGACCTTTTCCGACACGTCTTCTCAATGCAAACTTATAATATAATGATGTTAAAGAGGACGTAGAATGCAGAAATAAAAATTCTTTTCGAATTTTCTTCCGATCCTACGTAATTGCGATATTCTAAGTACTTTTAATTCCCCGGTGATTTAATGATTCATTTTTTTTTTGTTATTTTGCGAGCCGCCGACACTTTATGAAAGTTAAATTTAGAGCAAAATTAATCGACGGCTATTTTTATTCTTTGTTTTTAAATAAACAGCGGAATAAATAATAGTGGGACGAGTGGGAAGACGTGAAACAATGACATCATTTGCATAAGAAACGAAAAATGCCCCTTTGTGTGCAACGCGCAACGCACCGGTTTATTTAAAACGTCTTCGCTCGCGTGAATGACTAGGCATTATTTATCTGGATAGCGGAATCGGCTGCTGCCTCCATGCCACCGCCGCCAGTGCGCTTTTGCTCCCGTCCCCGTTGACTTATATCAGCGTAGCGTAGTCGTGATTATGCGTTCCGACAATAATGCTCTGCTTACCTTGTAAGTACCGAGATTCTTGACGGAGCAAGCGAACTTCACGCTGCGGCCCGCCGCCACCGTAATGTTCTCGATGACGTCGGTGAACTCCGGCTCCTCCACCACCGCTGAAACAACAACGCCACAATTATTAATACAATACTGTTATCGTTGACTTAATTCGATGCTGATTTCAATGATCAGCGGGGCGGCTAATTCGTTCGGGAAGCTGGGAAACTCCTCACTGTTTCTTGAGGATTCCCCACGCCATAACAATCGCTTGCTTATCAAGTATACACAATGCTGAATGCCCTTAGAGCAATTGTCTCACCCGAAAAAAGCTTTCAGTTGCGATGGCAAGCTTCTAAAAATGCATATTTGGTCAGTTTAGTTCAAGAAGAGCTTGATGTTCGCGAAAGCGCCGGGCGACAAAGAATGCTCAGCGGGAGCTGCGGAAACACTGGTTTTGTTCACTAAGCTCCGCCTCTTTACTCAACTCTCAGCTAGCGGCGGACTATAAAAGTGGGGATTTTTCAGCAGCATTCAGCATTCTGCTTAGGGCATTAGACGGATGCGCATATAGGAATTATGAAGGAAATTATTCTTAATTTTAATTTCAGCATGATTTTTGTAAAGGTTCCTTAATGACAGGGTCTTCTCATATGTTCTATCTCTTTTTTTTTTAATCCCATATTATGAGTTTTCATATTGTTCCGCACTGCATACATAAATATAGGTAAAAATCTACCGCAAAAGTATATCTATGCGGAAAATCCGTCGCATCGGTGGATTCTTTAAGTTGCGCGAAGGTCTCGCGGGTGCAACAACGACCAATAAAATAATCCTGATCGCGTCTGCTCTCTTTACTGTACACCTGAGCGGCAGCCGAAGAAGAATAACACTCGCGAGGCCTTTTTTGCCTCCCCCCTTGCAAATCGCACGAAGCCGTGTCACTTAACGACCATGTTGAGGCGACCCGATGTCTTTTGCACGCCGCGCGCGAATTTGATCCCTTCCTGACCCACAATTAAATCGACTGCGATGCCATTAATAAATATTTGTCACGCCATGGCTAAACGGTACAGCACGCCATCGACTTAGCTTAATGAAACACGAATTTCGTTCGCTATAAGCGCGGAATGGAAAAACCAGTGCGCCTCGCGAAGCAATATATACATGCTGTATATATAAAAGAAAACGCGAAATTGAACGGGCCAGAGATAATAGGCCCGCTTCGTTTTGCTTCCGTATAAATTACGGTAATTATTTGGAATTTTAAATTCGCTAATCGTCTCGCATGTAAATCGCGCGCATTAATTTCTTTCTCATAACAATTTAATTTTCTAGATTGTGTGCCTCGTTATTCAAATTCTTTGAACAAATTCATCAAACTAATTTGATGAAAGCACAATACAAAAAAGAAAATTCTTATTTAAATTGTGGTGATGGAACGATAGATAGGTGTTCGTTTATGCTGATAGAAAATTGGCTATCAGTTATTAGGAATAATTTAATTCAGCGATATGCAAATACAACAAACAGATTTTCTATTAAATTATTATTTCCGATTATGTGTAATTAATAACCGGTGTACATACAGCAGTAGATTGCCGGTGTGCATGTGTGCGTTACAATTCACCATTGAGCACGGATTATTAATTAAATTTTTGCACTAGCATACAGTGCAATCAATTAATAAATTTATACGTGCGATTTTCCACTGAATGTTACTCCGAAAGTTAATAATATTTTTGGCAGAAAAAACGCATTAGGAAACGCGTAACAATTTGGAAAGCGAGTCGAACGAAGAGAGCGCCTCTGTATATTTGTTAATTAACGGTGCTGTATGCACACAAAGTGTATATAGATTCGGTACGCGAGTTGATTGCAGCTAGTTACTTGTATCTATGCATATGCCGGCAGGAACAGAGGGAATCGGATTTACTCAAGTGCAAGAAGTTCGGAACGCGTGGGTGGTGCGCGCATTTACATGAGAATGTCGAACTGCATGTGTGTACTACCATTCGTATACGGTACACATCGAGCGGCGGGCGTACACCGTCCTCCACCTTCTGAATTTCTCCAACAATTTATTATTAAGACATCTCGATTTTACTGCGCGCCGCCGTCCGCCGGCAGCAAACTTAAACTTTCTTTTCCCCGTTTATTGGTTTGCGGCCAATGCCAAGAATATACTCTCGCGCTCCACTCTCGTCCCTCTCTGTATGCGCGCGTATTAATATGTGCATCTTGATGATGCCTGCCGAACTTCTTCTCGTAAAAATATTTAACTGCATCGGCTCCTTTTGTTTACTCGCAAAACTCGAAACTTCTTTCCGGTGCGCTAGGTATGCATGGAGAATGGAGACATTAGCTGGGGGGCGGCATCGATCCGGACACACGTCGCAACGGAGACACATTCCGTATACACAATTGCTAATCCAAAAATTAGTTCGCTTTTGTTGCCGGAGCCATGTCTTCAATCTGGACGCGCAAATGGAACATCGATTGACTCCGTAGGTAACAATACGTTAAATAAATGAGTAACGTAAAAATCGATTACGCCTTGCACCTTCTAAAGAGACTGTTCGCAATTGAAGTGACATTCGTTATCGTTCTCTTGCCGGGCTTGGTGCTATAGGCAATGAGGTGTGCAATGATTACGCCTGCAGCGGCTATCAACGTTTCGAGCAACGAATAAAAGTCTTGGAAAACAACTGTCCACGACAAAAAAATAAATAAAAAAAAAACTAAAAAAAAAACAATAGTCTGTGTGCATAGATTTGTAATGTTTCAAAATGATAAGAGTATAAGTAACCGGAAGCTAGATAGAGTATAATGGAACGTGAAAGGTATAATTGCAATACACTTAATCAGAGACTAAGCGGAGAGTCTTATCGATGGTGTTTAATTGGTGTTTTACAAGATGTCATGGTTTGCCTTTATAAGAGGATTAAATATGGGGCCGCAATAGAAGTTGGCGGTATAAAGTGTACGTCGACAAGAAATGCGGCGAACAAGAGAAGGCGCGCGAGCGGCAACAGGTCGCTTTTCCGTTTGTCTTTTAGCTTAGCCGCCGTGCTGTGGAAACGAGAGAACTGCGAGAGCTGCGTCGCTCCCTCTGCACGCCGCCCCCGAATGCGGCGGACGCTTGTCGTCCTCCTGGCGTCCCACACTGTGCTCGCTCGCTTAAGCCCACTCAACTGGGAGACATTCATTATTTCAATACAATGAACTGCATCATTTAGCAATTTTACACCAGCATTACACACGTTAACGCTGGCCCTTTCCGCAGACCTTCCGCCACTCGCATCCATTGCAAATTTTCATTATCGCTTGCGGCGCTACACACGGACCGAAACTGACAACGGAGGCCACTGGATGCCCGTCCGGATTACGCACAGCGATGCCTCTTGCATAAAGACAAACACTTGTTTATTTGGTTCTTCTTCTCTGTTCCTTTTTTTTTGTCGCTCCGACGCGCCCCCGCGACCTCATTGCTTTAATAAATTCCATTTTCCCCTCGGAGCCGGCACTCGTGCACAATTCGCGATCTCATCTGGCGACAAGGGCCGCGTCGCGATCCGTCTTACTTTACATGCTAATGAAAATGTTATAGTGTTTATTCGGAAAAATGTAGTCGCGTTTCGTTCGTTTATCGCGGGGCGCGCGAGATTTTCGCAGAGCGCGCAAATAAAACTTATACAAAGGGACGCTCCGGCTGCCTTGTATACAATATATAGTGTGCCGACGCCGTACTATAGCGAGTTGCCCTTTAGCGTCGCCCCGGCAACTGACTCCGACGGCTCTTCCGCCGCGCGACGCTCGTCGTCGCTTCATGAAATATTTAAAACCCTAACAAATCACACCTCTCTCATTTTTAATTGCTATCTCGCGATTAATTCACACTCCAACTTACATAATGACGACTATTCACTCGGTGAAAAATCACGTAATTAGCCACTTTTGTAATTAGACGATTTCGCATTCAAAGGGAGCAGTCAATTAGGCCGCGAATACTTTCATACCGTCGCTTGCGTCGGCCGCACCGAACCACCTGAACCCCGCGCCGCCTCCGCCTTCGCGGCCCCCGCAAACCGACACAGTCACTCGGATAAGTGTATTCCATATGTGGTCTTTGTGCCGGGAATAATTGAAATGCGTGCGACAGCAAACCCTTTGCAAAGAAATATTGCTTCCCGTTACGTTTGATCTGCACCTTCAGACGAGGAAATTGTGTGTCTTATCCATACGTCGGTAGGTGTTTCCACATATGTACCGCATTTCGCTTTACTTTGTTAGCGCGTCGAAGAAGTTTCTCTTTTAGAGTACTTCGAGCCAAACTAGCTTTCCGCCCCCTGCCCCAGAGCACTCGACGCCCTCGTTATGAGATAAATTAGTGTCCGAAAGTCGGACACACTTTCATTGCATTTGCTTTGTCTTTTCCGGTTTTCTTTCTTTTAGAGATATCTCCTCCCTCAACCATATTATACTCGAAGAAAATTGTTTTTGCTACTGGCTGCATTGTACTACGCATATTCAGTAGCCATCTAGATTCTATTTACAGTGAAAAATTTTAAATTTCAGAAAACTATTTCTGAAATATTCAAATAGTGATATTTGCTTTAGCGAAATGCGAAGAATACGAGCAAAAAAAAGAAGTAGTTAATGTACTTGTTTGTGAACGTGTATAATGAAAAAGCGTCAATTTGATTTAGATATAGATATAAAGTTGTGTACGCGAAATGCCTTCTGGGTGCACTTGAACGTTTCCTCTTCAGAGGAGCGGAGCGAGAGAGCGAGCGAGAGCGCATAGTTAAGTTTAAAACGAAGTTAAATAAACGAAACGTCGGTCGAAGTTGAAAATAACACGACAACGAAATAAGAATAAGGATGAACTAACTAAACTGCGCGTTCTACAAGGAGCTCTCTTCAGTTCGGGCTCAGTGTAGAGTGGGCAACTTTTGCGCACTTCTCAATTATGTAAATGGCGAATGAGAGACGGAACGGATGGATCCGCAATGAAAGCAACCGTCTTCAAATCATTTAGCCCGCAGCAGCCCACTTTTTATCACTTCCCCTTTTAATTACGAGCCTATCATTATTAACCATAATACCTATGGCATGCCCACAGGTACAGCCATTTATTGGTGTCGGCAATTATGCAGTTGTCTTAAACGCGCGGAATTACAATTAAAACGCATGGGGAGATATGGGGGGCAGGGCCGACCCTTCCGAGGTTCACTTTGCTCGTTCTACCATGGCAATAAGGTGTATAATTTTGCATTTGATTTGCATGTCAGATGATATGGATAACAACATTTTGCTGCTGTGTAGAGAGTTACATCGGCTTTCGAAATATCATTAAGTTTCCATGCATATGGAATGAATGAAGAATGGAAATGGCAATAGTCGGTCGGACAGATCTTTGCAGCGTACTCGCTGTGCGTGTTTAAAGGACACATCATGCAAGTTTTAACTGCAATCGTTTAACGAGTGCCCTCCAACGGGGATGCAGATGCAGATGCAGATGCAATTGCCCCCGAGCTCTATGTTCCGCACAAAATTGCCACCGTGGACCGGGCACCGCCGTCGATCGCGATCAAGATCATCGACGTCATTGAATCCGCTACATTTATTACCAGCAATCATGTTTATTTACGCAATCGCACTTAGGTGCTTAAGTATCGGCTCTGGGCTCTAACAACATTAGCATCAAACATGCTATAGGTGCGGACTGCCCTTATTTATTTTCCGTACAATTCCGTTTCGCATTCTGCATCGGAGGGCTCCTGCATTTGTATGTCTATCTATACGAAACCGACCGTAGGTAACCCGGTGGGTGTGTTGCTAATAAATTGATGCAGCTCATCAACTAATATCGTTTGCGATCGGATTATTATAGGGCCGATCCTTCCGCTCCGACGGAAGCGAAAACGATAGAAACGATGCGAACGCGTAACGTGCGAATGAAGACGAGAATGTTTTATTTGTAATTTCTGGTGCCTTGAGCTCCGTGTGCGATGAATAAATATGACAGCACAATTTCCAGCGGCAAGTCACAGAGTCGCAATATAAATCCCACTGATGTACCCTCTGCTTTATCGTTGATAAGCGAACGCTGTAGGACGTGATACGTATTAAATTTAAATCTGTCAGTTGTAATATTTTTTATGCGGGAATTAAAATTCAAAAGGTCCTCCCGCTGCGGCAGTCTAAGACGATTGCTCTCACACTTTTACCGACACCACTGCCGCCGCCTTCTTCATCCACACAAATACGGATGCATCCACCCACACACACAGAGACACGTACATGCATACGGAAGAAGTAGGAAGCCGAAGCGCCACGACGAGCATCTAGCAGCATAAACATACAACTTGTGGATGGATTGAGTTATATATCGGTGCGAGTGCGGGGGTTTTCTAAGGGGGGGCGGCAAAAGGAAAAAACTTGCACACACACACACACACACACATCGCCGTCGACCGGGAAAATTGCTGGAGCTCTGCCACTTAACAATTCTTTGCGAAGCGGGCGCTAATCCCCGAAAGCATTGCGGAGTTCTATATTCGGGAAGACGCCTCGCGCGAGGCAGCGCGCACCTTTCGACTTCAGATTGATAAGTTTATCAACTGGGGAATTTCGATAATTCCTTTAATCATGTGCGACGTGGCACTATACTAAAGAAACCGTGCCGTTAACAGTAACACATCTAGTTAGTTGCTTCTTCATCCCTAATTCCCCAGTCCTATTTGCGGAAAACGCGTAGGTGCGAAAGAAGTGCGTGCCAAGTGTAAATGAAACAATTTGCATCGATGTATCGGATCGTAGGGCTGGATAAGAGTACCTAACGGAAAAATGCGAGAAAAAAGTGTGCTCGAATTCGGTAACACTGTTGGCGCGAGTGGAAGCGCAAGCAATAAGTGTAGTTTGATTGATGCGATGTGCATATTCGTGAGGAAGAATAAATGGCGCTGGAGTGAGCATTCGCGTAGCCGTCGGCTTAATTTGCGTAAGGTGATTCGTGAACCGTTAACATGAAAATATTCTCCGGCAGCTGTCCAAACATCAACGGCGGCATTAGAGCAAGGAGTTCTCCTGTCCGCTTTCCGCCTCGCAGCGGCACCGCTACGACGTACCTGGCGCACCCGATTTATTTCAACATGTGTCGAAATCTAAAGTTGCGCTACAATCTGCAAGCGTGCGGCTTTACAATGCTTTCCGCCTCCACTACTTCAACCGCCCTTTATTATCATATCTGCCGCCACGCTGCTGCGGCATCTATAGAGATATACGAAGGTATAATAATATAATTAGGTAGCGGGGGAGGATGTTGGAAGCGGGCAAACAGGCAAACAGGCAAGCAAAACGAACATCGGATAGAGACGGGGGTGAAAGTTAACAGCTGGCACTTGTCGGCTGCCATTGCTATTATTGTTGCTTGCGTGTGTAAGGAAGGATAAGTGGAACGCGGCGGCGGCGGCAATGGCAAAGTGGCGTTCTAGGTGTAGGTGTAGGTATCTGGAGGCGCGTGGCATTAAGAAGTCCTTCCTCGAACCGAACAGATATCGATAGATAGGTGGATAGATAGATAGACGCCGTAGACAAGGTGTACACAGGTAGTTTTCAGGTTGTTCGGCTTGTGGAACACGACTGGCAAGCCCCTTATTATTATGAGCAGGCGAACTATAGCAAGAGATGGCTGATTGTAAAACGATTTTATAACGAGGATAAAAATATCGATAACATGTAAATTGCAGACCGGCCTGGAATATGGAATGAATCAAATGAACGAGCCGCTTGGCAGGTTTATTGGTTCAGGATGAAATGCCGCAAGGGGCTCCGCAAAGCGTGGAATAGCAACGCGAGAAGTATAAGTGGCGTTAGCGTTAGCGCTGGCGTTAGCGTTAGCGTTAGCGTTAGCGTTGCTGCCTTCGAAGACGATGGCACAGTTCGAACCGACGAACCAGCTGTACGGGTACGCTACGCTGTGACTGAAGCGAAGCGGTTGTGGATGTTCCAGGACACGGTGCGACTGTATTTGCTCTGTCGTCACCGCGGCTCGTTACCGGCAATTCCGGTACATTTACACTCGCGCTGCCGCCAGCTAATTTTGCGTTCGCGACGGCGGCAACTAAGCCGAGCTGCAGATTCGCCGCTCCCACCGTGTCCTTTCGCGATTAGCGTATGCCGCTAATGCATACCTATACACACATACGATATACATAAATCCGAGCGCACTTTCAATATTTACTCCAACTATTAATCCTTCCAGAGGAGAGCGCACAACCGTTATTCGCACACTCGCTCCGCACAGATATAACGAGCCTGATATTATTTCATTGTTTCTTTTTTTTTTACTCTCTCACTATACAGCTCCACATTCGTTCGTTGAGCGGTGCTACGAGCGAGGCGCGAAAATAAGAGCAGATAATTATGTTCAAATAGTTGTATTGCATCGAATTAAGCGAGAAGCGGCTAATGCGATCTCCGCGGCGCGACGGAGCCCGGGGGCGAGTAAGCCCCCGCGGCACGGCCAATTTCATCGTTCGCCGTTCGGTACGTGCCGAATATTTTCATTGATAATTGCGAGTTTGAAAGATAGAACACGCCAACTTTTCGCTCTCCCATCCGCTCGCAGCCGAATCTCCGACCTTAGCGCCGTGCAAAGTACACAAAGCTAAAACAGCAACCACCTCAGCCAACATTCACGGCGCGTAAGACGAAGCCAAGCAAAACTGCGAACGTGACTTCGAATAAACTCCGCTCGGCAAATATTTGTTGCGTCTTTGAATCTTTGTACCTGTAAAGTTGTTCCCTATCGAGGCCCGAACTATACCTTCTAATAACACGACGCCGCTGTTTAATAACTCGGCATCTATAGCGGGATAAGTGCGCGAAGTGAGAACCGCTGCTGATGTTGATCGGCATCATCGGTAAAGTTTCGGTAAAGCAGCGACCGCCGCCGTCCCCCCGTATAAATCGACGTTGCGTACGACGGCCCGAGCGGAATTAGTGATTGCGTCAAAAGTAAAAATCAAATTACCGCGGCGACATTTAAAACAGGAGTTGACTGACGAACGGACGGGACATAAATCAAATCAGGCCTGCTCGCGAAACGTGAAATATGAAATATCACCGCCGGCATTACCAGTTACCTATACATTTGCAGAGGGAGCGAGAGCACAGGTGCTTTCCCTGCATGCATTATATACAAGCATTTGCATGTGTGCGAATGTAAATGTGTGGGTGGTAGGAGGTTGTTGGTACAAGTATCAATAAGCCGAGAGCGCGGAACGGCAATCGAAACAATGTAATCGACCAGATCAGACTGGCGCTGTGTTTATGCCACTTGCCGAGTGCAAATGCGCCGCCACTTAATTCAACTGTCCTGCGAGATGATACAAGCGCCAACAATTGCGAAAATATGCAACGGACATAAATAATAGGAGGAAGTGTTCGCTTTGTAGCCGAATAGTACGTATAGTATACGTGGTACAACACACTTAGCATTGGATGTGCGGCGCGGCGCGCGAATAGCCGAGGGTTGCGAAGGCGCCGGGCGCTCTAAAGGTTTTATCTAGAAATACTCTTGCAGAAGACTGCGCCTTGATTTATTACATGCTGATAACATCCAACTAGTTACGTTACCTATCGTTCTAACCTTCTTCTCGCCGACGGCCCCCCCAGCAAAGCCGCCGCCGCCGCCCCTGCCAACACCCCGATCGCTGGCATTCCACGACTTCTCCACGTTCCAGGTGTTTTATTAATCGATTGATAGTGCAATCGATCTTGACAGATATCATTATGCGGCGCGCCCGATAATTTGACGCCGCGACGCGACTAATAATGCACTTGTGCCGGGGAAAAAATTGAGCCGCGTGACACGGTTTCTGCAGCAGGCCATGCAAGCATCTGCGAAATGTACAATTTATGGCATAGATTAAGTGTGTTAACTGGATTCTTAAACCGTCCTGAAAATTTATGACTCGGTTACGTGCGAATCTCAGAGATGGCTCCTGAAAACGAATAGCGTCACTTCTTTTCGCCAGCCTCTTCTGTATAAGCGCGTGGCGTGCGGCTTCCTTTTTTCCTCTCAAGTGGCTATTGCGGATTTGGCTAACATGAGTGTGATCCTCATTAACACATACGCAAACACGTATACAACCGGACCGTTTACACGTTAATTAGTCCGTTAGGCTAGGTGACAAAAACTTGCCAGTTCAATTATGTGAGTGCGGATTTGGGCGGCGGAAGAAAAAACAAACAATGAATGTTGGGGGAGAACTGTCACATAATTCGGGATCGACGATGAGAATGGGCCGAAACTTTCCATATCCCAAAATTGAAAACATAGTTATTTACCGCGATATAAATATTGTTGTTTGCAAATCTTGTTCGATGTAACTTACCACTCGACAATATTTTTCACTTTTAAAAAGTTTACGCAATTTATCATCGCGCGCGAAGGCGAATAAATAAATCGATAAAAGACACCTACTTTCAACTGTAGTGCAGACACATTCGGTGGTGCGCCGCGAAAAGAATGAAGCAGTCGGCGATAAAGGAAGTCGGAGAAGGAAGAAGAAGGAGGAAAAAATGAAACACCCCCCGAACGAGTATATGCGGCGAACGCTTGGCGAAATTTTATTACACCGATGCACAATTCGGACGGACTCATCTGCAGCCGCGACATCGTTAATAATGTCTCTATGGCGTGTCACACGCGCAATAATCAAAAATCATTAGACTCCGTTTCCACTTATTCTTTTCTCTCTCTTTTTTTCATTATTATTTTTTTTTTCTTGTGCGCCCTTTTAAGGATGCCACTTGAAAAATGTCACCTCTTGGTCGCCAGATCTAATTGGATTGGATTATAGATAGGCAAAAGGAAGCCGGAAGCGACGACGGCCGCTCTCATAATAAAGAATTTCGCAAATACCGAAACACACAGGCGTAATAAATACATCTACAGATATATTTACGAGAGGAATGCCGGAGGCATTTCGTTGATTTAACCGGTGGAATGTCGTCCAGTTGTCGGGACACGTGCTTAATTGACATGCAGTTGCGGCTAAGCCCGTAATATTCGAGACAATATTGCCGCTTCCGGTTTGCAGTTGTATGTCTGTAATGCGGAATTCGTGAGGCGGCCGGTCTTAAGTTTGACCGTTAAATTACGTACACGAATGCGACTGCCCTTTCGACTTCTGCTCGTTCGCAAGCATATGCTTCGGAACAAGCAGATGAAGCTCGCTCCGGGCGCCTTTGGCGCCTTTCGCGCCACGACGCTCCTGTCGTCGAACCACTACAAACTCATCCCATCGCGCTGGCTCCACGACACGACGCACAAACAACTACCGACCGAACGGTATAGGATACCATCCACCCTCTCGAAAACACACACACACACACACACAAACACTTACACATTCTTACACGTACGGAGCACACACAGAGAGAGAGAATTGTGCATCGAATAAAGCAATTATTGAAGTTAGTTCGGCGTTATCGGGCAGAGGCATCAAGACCAGACGCCGCCTAACGCCAACTTATGTCATTATACCGTCTCTTAGAGCCCTTATCCATTATCCACTATCTCCGAGCTCTCCACATTGAAAACTTCTCAAAAGATTTTATTGAATGTAAACAATTATATTATTGTATCGTCCTTCTTCGGCACCGACCGCTGATTAGTAGCTGAGGGCGAACGTGACGCAACATTTGCCGCCCTTTATAGTCCGCAGATAACCCTTTGACCCCAGTTTAGCAAAGAGCGCAAAACTGAGTGGAAACTTATTGAAAACCTTAACATAGCACTAGGAATTTGCAGAAGAGGGAAAAAAAATCTGGCGGATGTGACCGGCAGCGGATGGAACAATGGTCCACGGATGAAAACAGACAAAGGGGATGAAAACCGCTAAAAGTGTACAGCACATATTTCGCAATCATCAACAGATGAACCTAGGCACGGCATAGGTACCTTTTGTTATCGATTGTAGCCGGCCCTAATCTGCATCGAGTATTATTATCAAACAAACAACGCATCTAGCTACGCGTATATTGCTGGTCATTGAGATTGTTTCGATAACGAGAAGATTATGATGCATACGTGAGCCGTTGATTGAACATGTGTGGACTAAATGCTAACTACGTGCGGCCCACAATGTGCCCACCAGGAACGCAATCACAACCCCCGCACAATATTCGCGCGAAATTAGCACTCACGAATGCAAGCCAGCCCCAGGCGAATGCTCTGTGCTCTGTGTTGCTGTAAATTGGCGCCGGATGCGTCGAAAATCGGACGCTTTCCCTTCGCGACGAAAAATGCGTAAGGGTTGCGAGTAATGTGAGGACTCTGCGAGCGCCGCGTTATAAGTTGACGGGTGCAACGTAGGAGTTGGCGGGCGGAATTGGCACAACGCACCAAAGGTATCCATCTGCGTGCCTATATTGGCGGGCGGCATTGGTCGAAATCATCCCTATGGTCCCCACACGGCTCCGGCTACAGTTACAGTTACAGCTAAACTGAAATCCCTTTATATCGGATGTGTAGACGTACCATCTGCCAACGGATTTGCAGAATACATAATGTAAGTCTGTTAAATCATACCACGATGGAGTGGAAGTGTGAAGATCTCGGATAGTAGACCTCGCAAGTCTGGGGTTGAATGCATAACAAATAACTAAGTGGATATGCTTGGGGTACTAGTATTGACGCCGACTGCCACTCAAGCTGCGCCCTGATTTACATCGCGTCACATCTACATTGTCAACCGAGATCAATTCCGACCGATCTACTGCTCCACTGTACACATCGCGTTCGCTACTCTTCAATTTGAGAGGCAGCGAAAAGGCACCGGCTGAGAATTAAGTAAATTGCTCGCCTGCCTGCGTCCGACGCCGCTTACGGCGAACGCGAATTGTCGAGCGGCAGCCCTATTTAAGTGTGAGAGTGAGGACCAGTGCGTCCTGCGTGTCGCGTTCCACGTTCCGCCACTGCTGCTGCTGCTGCTGCCGCCGCCACTGCCGCCGTCCCACGTCAACCCAACACAGCCGAGATACGAATTCGTATGCACATTCGGTAGAATATAAGACGATATGAGTAGTCGCATGCAGCATTTTAAAAAAGGTCCCGAGTGACACATACATCCTGACCGTTTCGAATATAAGAGACTCTTTGATAAATGATATCGAGGATTCTATACATAAACATATTCCATGAATAAATCTAACCACCAATTACTCTATGAACTTTCACGAATGTGAACTTCTTATATAGTACCTAGGACGCCGCCGTCGACCCGGTTATTTATTTTTATTTGTTTGTTTGCTCGCTTGTTTGCTTGCCTCAGAGGAAACGCAATGATATAAGACTACATTATAGGTATAACTATATATAGGGCTGCACCAGCACAAGCCTTACAGAGTAGGTAGTAGCATCCATGGAACGCGATACGAAGACTGACCTTTTCCATTTATCCTTGCAACTTTCGATAAAATTTATTAATTAAATTCTCATTCGTCGTTCAAGTGCAATTAATTTCTCTCTTTTCCTCACCGATCACTGTTACTCACCCTCACTCTCTCACGCACACTCTTAATGCATTCGCGCAATAAATTTGGCACTTGCAAAACTATATCGGGTGCCAAAAATCATAAAAAACCAAACTAATCCACTTAAAGTGGAATATACCGTGTTTATAGAAAACGAGCCAGTCATAAATTCCGCGCACGGCACAAACGCATTTTCGCATCTCTGCCGTTATAAATGGTACAAATAAAATCAATGTTAACAGAACTGTTTTTCTTTGTACGGCCGACCGCAAACACGAGAAACTTATATTGTGTGTGTTTGTATATATATCTATATCGTATAATATCTATATATCTGTATAGATTTCCGCGCTGGTGGCCAGAATGTTGCTATATACTGCTTTACTTCTTGATAAATTAAATAACAGTCCGAGAGCATTTGTCACACATATGAGCATTGCGAGAAAAGTAGTTCGATATTGAGATAAATCCCTCGTTCGGTTTCGCTCCCCCTTTATGAGCACTTTTGCGGAAAAGTGGACGGCGGCCAAATTCATCGTGCGTTCCGTTCCGTTCCGTTCTCTTCAGTCTGTTGTCCCGTGGCCGTTGCCGTCCCGCTTGTAATGCGGTGCCGGCTAAAGCTAAAGGCTGAAGGCAGCACAACAGTTTTCCATCGAAGGGCTCTTTCGGCACATACAATGCGTATCGCTTATGTTGTAGGCACTATAGGCCGAACAGTCGAAACGGCTCGCCCCTATACATTTATATGGTTGCCGGTTGTTGGTTGGCATGTTGAACGGTGCACCGCGTTGTGTTCCGTTCCGGCAAATTGGGTCAATTAACGCAACTAAATGTACAAAGATATTGAAGTGCGCACTCCACATCGTCTTGACACAGAGCCACAGCGAGCGAGCGAGCGAGCGTAGAAGAGCAGCAGCGGAGTTATTGTGCGTGCAAGCCCCGACATTTGACAACTTGACGTCCCATTCAAATGCGGAGAAAGGAAACGTTTTCGGCACAACTGTTTGGTGTTGGCAGCTAAAGCAAGGAATTGCGGAAAGTGAACTCCACTGCCTTCCTTCTGAAGGAAGCATTATACTTCCTTGTACACTTCCACATACACCGCCGCGATACTATCGTTTTTCTTGTTACGTCTCTTTATGCGCCTCGAAAAACGTTTATGCGCCCCTTTCCTTTTCCGGCTCCGCTCAAGGGTCGTTTGATTAAATAAATATTGTAATTGCGACCGCGGCTCATCGATCCGCCGACCCCCACCCACCCCCGACAGTTATGTATATATATATATATATATATATATATATATATATACATCCATAGTATCGTATACATTGGATGCGGACGGACTTTTTATATCAATTACTGTCGAATCGTCGAAATTTAATTTCGAAATCAGGGGAATTTATTCAATAATCGCGGCGCACCGCTAATTATTCCATTACGCCATTACGCCTCCAGTCTGACAAATAAACTATCGAGACGCCAAAGCTATTTACGCTTCGGTCCCAGCACAGCGATTCCATTCCGCCACTGACTCTGCACCAGAATGCAGTCGGCAAGAACACATCAGTTTCGATAAGTAATTAATTATTGAATTGCCGGTGTCGATTACCTATCATTTACATTTGCAATATACAATGCAATATGCAGTATTGCAAAGTACCGCTGTCGCTATAAGCGTTTCATTAACTTCGCGATCCATTAGCCAGATAAAAATGCATACAATAAAAGTTCGTCGAACTTTGCTTGATTGGTCTGTCGAAAATCTGTGTGCATTGTGCAAGCTCCAGCGTGCATCTATTACGCAATTCAAGCACACAGTAGCGACATGCGTTTCTGGCAAATATACAGGACGATTGGAAACATTTTCGATCGTCCACTGTTATTTTGCTGCATCAATTCGACAACTGAAACCGGAAAACTTTCATATATGTCTTATGTATTTACGTAGTGGGTATTGCGTACATATGCAAAGTGTAAAAAGTAAATGTATACGTTGCATTACAATTACAAGGAATATGTAAGACAGCACTAAAATGCAAATGCGCATTGCACTCCGCTTGGCTGGCTGACGGCGCTGAGAAGCGCAGGTAGCCAACTTCTGCTTCTGCTTAATAATTTTTCAAGAATTATTTACGAGTTTGCACAAGTTGCGTAGTAACAACTTGTGCTACTGCTGGTCTATGTTTACATGTTACCCGGCGCCTTCACCGCCGCCGCCACCACCGATTCGGTTAATGCGCCCATAATATAGACGTATAATCTGAATATTACGTTGTTATTTTCGATGTGTTTTCTGTTCCGCTTCGCAGAGCGTCGCGCTTATAATGTTTCCAATTTTTTTACACTTGTGTTTATGTGTTGATTGGTATCCGCTGCCGCGGTTATAAATTTCACTCTAACCGTAAATCTCCTATAAAAGTGCGCCATTGAAATTTTCCCAAAAAACATCAACAACTTTACGATATTGTTATTTGGCGTTATTTGCCCTTTTGTTCCTCCCCACTGTTTATTTTTTTTTTCGCGTTTTTTTTTTGGGAAGCTCGCGCTGTTGCTTGCCAAACGATTGTTCACACATATTATACCGGCAATTCGAATGAAAAACGAACGTACCGACAGTGTAATTAGCGTTGCGCGTCCCGGCGACCAGTTACACATGCAACGCTCAGATTGCGAAACGCCAGAGATTCATCTGCGGCCAGAATTTAAGTGAATAATGCTGGCAAGTGGTGGCACTAACTTAAACTGGCACTTGCATCACCACGCAAAATGAAAAATTCAGTTCCTTTTAGTTAGGAACACGAAATGAATGTTACGTAATGCATAACAAGTAGTTAGCTGAAGGGTTGGATGAGATACTCCTTTGGAATTATAAACTCGGAGCCAGCGTGTTTGCAATATGCAACTGTGGGCTACATCAAAACACAAATATTGTACTTATCGCAGTGTGTGGGTGCGTGCGGATATATAAATCGGTGCCGCTGTGTGTGTGTGTGTTTGTGTGTGTGTGTAGAGCGCGCGTATAGAGCAGTGTATCATGGCGACACAA
Source organism: Holobus sp. GC000080 (assembly GCA_030556065.1). Classification (NCBI taxonomy): domain Eukaryota; kingdom Metazoa; phylum Arthropoda; class Insecta; order Coleoptera; family Staphylinidae; genus Holobus; species Holobus sp. GC000080. The sequence continues at coordinate 83,397 of JASKGO010006148.1, forward strand.
TCGGCGTGTTCGCAAAAACAGCGACGAGCCTATTATGCAATTAATTGGTCGGCGTGATTACCCGTTCCAGCATTTCTGGGACTATGTATTAACAATAATAATTTGCAATCTGCACAGCGTCGACTAATTGAATGCATTATTAACCGGTTGGCATCGCGAACAGCGTCACGGCCGGCCGCAATTAAGCCGGCAGCATTCGGCGGCGCGTGAAAGCGCCGGGCGACATCCGAAACAAGGCGTCCGCCCGCCCGCCCGCGGCCACTTTGCATCTCGCGCCTCCCGCTCGTCTTAACTAATATCTCGTGCCGGTCCCGTTTGGGAATTCGCATCGCCCTGCGGAGCGACGTGCCGAGCGCGACATATCGATTTTGTCACCGGCTCGCGACCGCCACCCTATACGCACAAGAACGTGTCGCATGACTAATTGCACGCGGCATTTAAAATATTTCCACTGTCTGTTAATGCATACGAATACGCTCTCGCGTTTATATTAAATAGACGGCAGAACAAGTGGTTTAATTGGCAGTTATTGACTTTGCATATGTTGTTTCGGCGGTGATTATTTCGTCGGATAGATACACAACAAGTCGCTTTTACTGCGAGTGCTTCTTTATGTCAACCGCACTAAACGTCAAACGACTGTTTCGATTACATTTATTCGAACGATAAATTTATAATTGTTGGGAATTCATTAGCGGGCGCCGATATATCGACGTGTCCGGAAAATGTCGAATAAGATTAATGGTCGTCGGAAAAACCGCATGCAGTAATGTGCATATGCAGTATGGACCGTCGCATTTCGCAAACGACGTACAGATGCGGAGGAGAGATCGGCGGAGGGAAAAAGAGGCCGATGCGGTCTTCGATGATGTCCACTTCGGCTCGTTACGTACGCAAATTTCCGCATCCACTCGCCGGAAAAATCGTGACAAACTTCTTTCCTGCGCCCGCTCATTTTTCCCGTTGTCATTCCCGGCAAACAAGCATTACAAGCTTAATGTTTCTTTTAGCCTTTTCTACTTTTCGAAGTCTGTTTACTCGCCGGTTGTTTGAACTTGCGTCTCCTCTCACTTCCTGCTTTCGACTAAAATATTACACGAAACCTGTGCACAGCCTCTCCGCATACACACTGACACGTAAACTGTGCGCTTTATTAATATTTACGATCGCAAACAGCAAACAATCTATATACTCGTCGTATTTGCTTCTCTCTGAATATATATATATATATATATATATATACTGCATATAAATATCGCAAGGGGAAGGAGCCAAGTGGCTATGCGGTAAACCGTACCTGTTGTATATCTTTTAAACTAAACAATAAGCAATTCTACAATTGAATTGCTAAACATTTACGAAACAATAAACGCAACAATTATATAATTCACGAAGGGGAGCTGTGCAAGCATTGAATGAGCGTGCGCAGTAGCAATGAACATTGTTTTACTTCACAGTTACATGTTACTAACACTGTTAAGTGTTTACATAATTGTATTAAAAAAAACATTTTTAGTAGAAAAATCATTATATATATTTTTTTATGGAAAAAGCTTGGATAAAAGTATTGAAGATAATTGGTCGATTAGAAGCGGTGCGTGATGGATTTGCAAAAAGTTTTTTGTTTTCTCGCATATACGCTATCGGTGCTCGATCATGTAACACATCGATACACCTGCAGCTTGTTTCTTCTGAATTTCCCCGTCGGCAACGTCGCCGCTGATGGGACGAATAACGTTCGCCGGCGCAATTAGCTAATAATAAGTAGAAAAAACAAGCACTCGACGTCGAATTACGCGCCGCGCGTAAAAAGAGCCTACATAAATAAAGCTGTCGAACGATCGCTCATTCGCAGCAAACAGTACGTGTGTAAATACCGAAATTATTCGGCTAATGACCTCCAAAAATACATTACATACATTTGTAGTACTGGCAAGTACCACCGGCCGCGCCATTATGGATGATGGCGTATGCATTATTTTGCCAACCGGACGCGCTAACCGTATATTTAATTAATGGCTCATAGATCGAGCGTCATTTTATGACTTGTTTTTAATCCCCATACGGCCGACGCTTATTTCAATTCCAATGGAAAAAAGGTCCTCCTTGAACACGAAGGTACGCTAGAGAGGTAAATTCGGTTGTTTGTGCCTACTGCGGCCCGCGCAATGGGCAATATTTGCAATTGCAATTTCGAGTGGCAAGGATGCAGGCAAGGACCGAAGATCTTTCTTCGTGCGGCCGTGTTCGAACTCCAAGCGGCACTCCTTTCGAATGCGAGCGGGCCGGACAAATGCGACATATTTTTCCCGCTCTTTAAGATAAAGGCAATAAATAGTGAGCGTCCGCCGGGTACCGCAAAAGGGACTTCCACGAAGACACAAAGGGGGAATCTGATAACCGCATGATTCACAAACGCACATCTTGCACCGCAGCAGTCGTTCCTCCACTGGCTAGTACTGTACTGCATTAATGTCCATTACATAACGGTGCTAGTCGAGGGAAAAATATAATTAAAATAATCCGATTACTGTGCTCTCTTAATTAATCCAATCGATTCATTCGTTAAGATGTCAATTTGCATAATTTACTTAGAAGACGTTCACAGTCAGATGGATTTACGACGGGACACGCGAAAGAAACGAAAGGACGAGCAGCGGGAGCGGCAGCGGGAGCAGGAACGGGAGCGACGGGCGCGAGACAAAAAGGCGCACGAAATAATAAAAAGCGGAGTGAAAGAAGAAAAAAATGCGAAGCAACACAAGCCGGCACTGTCCTTAAACAGTCGATTTATTTAATGGAGCATCCATTATATGCTGTTTTGCGTCTCGTTTGTTGTTCGGGGAAGAAAGAATCAGAAATCGCGGCCGGAAACTGTGGCGAAGAAAGACGGGGAGCTTTATTAAATATTTCCTTAGGGTTGTAGTCGCACTCGCTCACTATCCCGGCACTTATCGATCCGTTTAATTAGCCTTGTTTGAACGAAATTAAAATCTTAACTTAGATTTCCAGTTGTCATTTAATTGCTTTCGATTCGTTTTATGTCGCGGGGAAAGAATTCACTTAATTTACAAAAAGTTAACTTTTACTCGTCCCTTTTCTCCCTTGGTAAAACATTTATTACTTGTACTTATCTATACGTATATACGATGTCTGACAATTTAGCGCCAAGTCCTCTGCGTCTGTGAAAGCGCATGTAAATCAAATCTTTCGCGTAAATGTTACGATAATTTGAAAAATGTGAAAATGCTATATAAATATGACTGACTGCATGATTGGTACAATTGTGTGTGTGTCTGTGTGTGTGTGTGTGTGTGCGCGCGTTAGGGTTGGTGTGTGTGGATGTGAAAATAGCAGGTGGGGTGCAAAGGGCAGCACGCGGAAAAGGCACGAAGCTGGCGAGGTTAATAAAGGGTTCCGGTTGAAGGTACAGTGAGGTAGGTGTATTTAGGTACGTAGTGCATGCAATGTGACAAAATAAATAACGGTTAGCAGACGATTACGAAGCCATTCATTTAGAGCGAAGCATTAACGGCATTAAATGACACTGTGTCCATGAAACGTGCGGATTAACATAGTAAATGGAAGAATTCTGAGTAGAGGGTAAGAGATAAAGCCCCAATGAACAGACGTTATTTATTCTTATCGGCGCTGTGTATCGCACCATATCCCGGCACGAGAGACGATTTTTCCGAAAGTTAGCGCCGACGACGAGGAGGAGAAGAAGAGAGCAAGTCCATATTAAATTCCGAATCGGCGAAATCAGTTCGCCGCCGCCACTCCACACATACACATGTACATCCCCCGCTCCCCACCTACTCTATAAACTGACTGAGACTGAGCTATGCATAAAATCAACACGAGATTTTATTTGCTTTGCCGGCGAACATTTGTTGCTCTTCTCATATCTACAGGCGCATGGTACACTTGAACGAACGCCGATACCGGCGATTTTTTCGAGAGTCCGGACCGGCGTGCCGGCCGCGATGCGATATTCACATTAGCAATTGTCCATTGTTTTCGCGAGATTTTTCGACCAGCTGGGCCGCCGTAAAAATTCCGCCCACTGTGTCACGGCCCTCGCAAATCGCAATTGTTCACAGAGCAACAGCCCCTGCCAATAACATTTGTTACGCACCTTATACCGCGACAGTTCGCTAGCACTAGATGCTAACGGTCCAAAGCCCGCCGGCCGCACATTACCAATCGTTTACCATTGCATTCTTGCATTATTTAGCAATATGGTATGTCGTTAGGGTGGTCGGATGCATGGGGAGCGGACATCGGGTGGGCGCGGAATTGCCCCCTGATTTAGTCAAGCGGCTCACTGATGAATCACAACTAAATATTTCCATTTCGATGCGCGGCATTCGGCCTTAATATGAGCGCTCTAATTCAACCCCCCCAACTGAGTCGCATTAATATACGAGTTGAGATGAAGGGAAAAATGCATTTGCATATGTATAAAATAAGCGACGACTATTTTATTGCGAAGAAGCTCTTTCCACGTTTCACCGAACAGCCTGCCGTTTACTATAAACAATCGAAACTCTGTTCCGTTAATTTGCTTAATTGGAAACTTGCGCTAGTGCTACGATGCCAGTACAGCAGGTTCAGAACGCTGATCTTTTTGCAGGGCTTTGTGACTTCTTATTTACTTTTTGATTATTTTTCTTTAAATTAATTATCAGTAAATATATAAATCAATAATATGTCTGAGGGAAAAACATATCGAAATTTCTCGTTTAAACGTGGATTTTCCAAAGCGAAATAAGGATTTTTGGCTTTGATCTTACAATAGGAAAATAATAGCGTTGTTTTCCAGTGGAGGCGGCAATTTTGCTAAATAGAATTTTCACGTCCGAGAAGCGAGCAGTATATGTAAAAGTTTAAAGTAGACCCTTGTAGGAATTGATAGTTGTTTGCATGGACTTTAAGTAAAAGCCTAATTAATGTTAACAACAAACACAGCAGCCGGTTATAAGATATGGGTGCGGTGGACGTTAGATAGATAGATGGATAGGTAAACAAAACAATATCAAATTTTATCAATATTAGAGTAATTAATTAAGGTTCCGCAACGTTTAACTAAGTATACATTTCGTTGATCGATTTAATTCGTCTAATTGATGGATAGGCAAGATTACCAGTTAGATTATGCACACGCCACGGTAATGTAGGTTGGTAGGTGCTGGCGGGCTGAATAAGGTGTAACCGATTCAGTTGTACCTGCTGTAGATTAAGAAGACACATGTATTGAGTTGAGTTGGGGTTGAGACAGATAGCATAGCGATGCCGATGCGCAATTGCACCTATAGCGCCCGCTCACTATACGCGCGGATATAGATGCAATGCATGCGGATGCTGCACACATACAGATATTTCGCTCGGCTGGATGCGCATCGCATCGCATCGGTCTCTCATTACCGTATGTAGCGCTATATTATATACGCGGTTACATATTATAGATAGATTTGCTACAGTTGCGGTAATTAATTAACATTGTTATAATACAGACGGTTACAACTATGAATGCTAATATCAGAGAACAAGCCTCACTTACGCTTTGGCTTTAATATTATAGGCTGCAATCGACTCTGTCCTCAGATTTAATATACCACTTGCCTCCTCTGGAGCGACGCTAAATTCGAGCGGCGGTTAACTGTGAAATTTCATCTTGAATTCCTCGCCAATGCATCATCGGCTGCTCTGGCTGGTTCGCATGCTATTTCTATAATTACGCCCGTTCGTGATTAATATTGGATTTTCTTTTTGCTTGTGCCGCTTCACCTGTGCGAAGCCTTTCGAGCGCCCGGCTCCTGCACGGCAGAACGCAACGCAACGCGTCAATCCGCCACTGCTGCTGCTGCTGCTGCTGCTGCTGCTGCTGCTGCTGCTGCTGCTGCTGCTAAATTATCCATTCACGGCGGATGTGTCGAAAGCTAATAAGGAGAAAGATAGAGAGAGAGAGCGAGCAGTAAAATCTAATGAAATCAAAAGAGGTCGTCGAGCCGAGCGCGCGCGCGAATAAAAAAAAAAGACACACACAGAGAAATATTCGCGAATCCGCCGACGGAATTGTCGGCGACGTTGAGCTACTAAACTAATCGTGTGTTAAATTCTTAACGCGCGACGAAATTCGATTACAGTTACGTTCGTTAGGAACAGCAGCAGTGTGGCGGCGGCGGCGGCGGCAGCGGCAGAGGCGAAAGTGTATCTATAGGAGCAGCAGAAGTGAGTTCTGGTCGTCTGCCGATTTCGTATTCATCGCAAGCAATAATAATAATAAAGCAATGTTCAATTTTACGTCCGGATATTTATCGGAATGATCGCGTTCCGACTTCCCAACGTCTGTAATATGCATGCTGTTTGCACGTGTATGCGCGTGCGGGCGCGGGGGTGTGCTGTGTATCTGTATACACGGTCGGAATGCGTGCATGTGCCGCCTCCGCCGTCCGTCCGCCGTTTAAGTTCCGTTCCGTAATGGGACCACTGAATTCGAATCGAGGGGGATCGTCGGCTTTATATCTTGATGGGACTCTGGTCGCAGTGGTCAACCACAGGCTCTGGTCACGTCGGACGTCTGCAGTCACGCGCGCTAAACTCCCAAACCGAAATTTATTTACTCTTCTTCTTATCATAAACCAGCGAAACTTACGATTAAATTTGCATAATCTTCGAAATCTGCGCTCTGCTATATTTAGTTTTTTTTTTTGCCTTTTTCATTTTATTATTTCTCTATATTTTCCGGAAAGCGTTCTGGTTCTATGTATAATAAGTTCTGGGACGAAATCTGTGCATGTGTCCTCGCATAAAACAATGGACAGCAATGGTGCGGTTTACTTTTATTCATCAAACTCGATTTTATTGTTAATGATTGTTTGACTAATCTGATATTGTAATTGATTACACACATTTCGACGGACGGCAGCGAATGATGTATAGCTGTGAAGGAGTAGGTGTAAAATAACGGCGGGAAAAGCGGGCAGCAATTACGCTGACCATTATAAAGGCAACGGCTCGCGCTAATTAAAATCTAAATATTGCAAATCCATTTAATTACCACCAACAACACTTTTTAAAAGGTGCAAAAAAAAATCATACTTTGGTGGCACCGCTTTTATTTGGCGGACTGCTTACGGAACACTACCCTTTTGCTCTGACGTATGTTTAGCTATTTTTCGAAGCCCCGCCGCTTCCGTAAGTTGTATTCTAACGGTAGAACCACTATCTTACAGGGCACAAAACGGGCAATCTAATGAGGTAAAATTGGTCTTGATCGGACAAAAAGTGACCACACAACGGAGATACAAACTTAATACAAATTTAATGCGGTGTCATCGAGCTTTCAGTGATCATTTGCACCGATACACAGAAAGCCATTTAAATTTATCATTTATAACTAATTACTAACGAAAATCATTTAATTACTACCAGCAATACTTTTTATAAAGTGGAAATAAAAATTATGATTTTAATTGTTATGAATAGAAATCAAGGAAAACAATTTTCAAGCTTTGTTGTCACCGCTTTTAATAGGCGGACTGCTTACGGAACACTACCCTTTTACTCGGACGTATGTTCAAGTCTTTTTCACCGTCCCCGTACGTTCGACTTCATCGGAAGATCCACTATCATGTAAGGCACAAAACGGGCAATCTGCTGAGGTAAATTGGTCATGATCGGACAAAAAGTGACCGCACGACACGCAAATAGAAACGTTATGTGGTATCATTGAGCTTTCAGTGGTCTGAAGACTGAAAGTGGTTTAAATTTATCATTTAGGGGCTAATTAATACCTAAAACGCATTTTAAAAATAACAATGTTATTAAAAGATGTAACGGTGTTCAAAGTTTGATTTTAAAACAAACACACTGCTTGTATGTGTGGCGAGCGCGGCTCGTGTTAACTACAGCGATAATAGGTTTGTTTCAGCAGTGCAGATTCGCCGGTTTCTCTGGTGCTTCTGGTCGACCGCAATGAACAGCCGCCCGCAATCGTGGTCAGTGCCGCACGCCGTACTCCATTCGGTCCTCCGCATTTCTCGCAGCGGCCCGGTTTTGCCGGAAAATCCCGTCGAACCGAAAATAACGATAAATCTTTCGAGAGAGGGCTATCTGCGCGCATCTAGTCAGGCTCTACCACTTGTCACTTTAAGGTCTAGCATTTTTTAACTTTCCGATAAGCGAGATTCATAGCGGCACAATCGAAAAGCATCGACACTTGTGCCGGCCAAGCAATCCGCCGGTGCTGCGTCTGATCCGGTACATAACACGGCGCCTTCACTCGCTGATCCGGTACAGTAAGTAACCGGCGCCTCCACTCGCCCCGCGGCACTTCGCTTAATTGAACCGCCGAAGATGAGAGCGAAAGAAGCGATTTAATTCGGTGTTCATCCGCGATATCTACAACTGGAGAGATTTCGGCGCTGAAAAGTTGCAAACTTTCGCGCTGCACACTATACATGGAGTAAACTCGGCCGACTCGAAAAATAAAATATAAATCTGCAAGTTTTCAGACAGAAATGATGAACAGCTAACCGCACCTATGGGACCGCGGCTTTTCTCCGCTACGTCGAAATTTCTCATTCTGACACATCGCATCGATTGCTCGTTTACCTTTTGGCGCGTTCTTGTTTTCCTGTTTTCCAGGCGGTCGGAACAGGCGAATAGTGTTTACGGGACGCGCGTATCGGCTTGTTTGCTTTACGCACACGGAGAGCAATTTTCGGTCACGATTTTCATCACGCATCGTGTAGACAACGGCAGAGGGATAACAAGTCGGCAGTTCCTTTCGAACGCAGCAGAAGGAAAATGAGTCGAAATTCCAGGCGGGAGCGCGCCGAGCACATTCGTCCCGACTCCCGGTGATACAACTCGACGTTACGTACTTGTCATTCCGGACGTCCTGCTCGATAAAACGTTTGTGGACTCGTAAGGACTTACGACTACCATTGCGAATTGAAAGAATATGTTGCAGTCTTAACTTAACGACAACATCAACACGTAGAAACAATCATACATAAGCCATTTGTCATTCTTTTTGCGCCCACTCTCTTTCTCTCTCTCTGTCTCCTTCCCCGTATTCGAGAATAAGATCGGGCGCCGAAGTTACTTATTTATTATGCAAATTGCACCAAAACTTGATCCTTGTTCACGACTTGCAAATGCTACCTCTAATTGCGACAACAATTTTTTTTTTTACGGAAGCGAAAAATTTGCAAATATAAATAATTATCTATTTGGTGGGTAAAGTTCGTCATCTACGCTAAGTAAAAAATATTTGTAGATTTTGACGGAACCGCTCATCAGGGACAATTTTTTTTTAAAGCGCCTAATTTATTTTTTTCGTTTTGACTTACCGTTTGTGGCGCCCGAAGTATTGGCGGCACGTGTCTGGTGGTCCACGCAGCTAACCAGCAGAAGAACGATTAAAAAGCGGCCGCAAAACTTTTCGAAAGTCATGTTCATCAATGTGAATAATTTTCCGCAATGCTGAATATTATGCGTGTCTTCTATGTGGCATGAATTTTTGACATAACAGCGTGCGAGGATCGGTCAAAAGTTGCTGCTTCGGTGCGACTTCGATACGCGTGTTCGGACTTTGGCACACTGCGAAACAACAGGCAGCTGCCCCCCTAACGCTTGCAGCAACGGTCGTACGTACACTAATGCCAGACGCGTCGTATAACGTGGAAAGCGTCGGTTTCCACCTACACTCATGCGCGCCGTTTTCAATCTGACGTCGTCGTCGTAACCAATGGAAAACCGCAAGCTTTTCACAACAAACCAATGGGAAAATTAAAAGACGTTACATGGGTGGGCTCTGGACATGTAAGATGTGTAATTAGAATTGGGAAACTCAGGTAACAGATGACCGAGAGGTCCGTGGAAAGCCGCACGTGTCCGGCCGAACGCTTTTTCGCCCCGATTTTCCGCCGGCGCGACCCCTTGATTGGACCTTTTCAGTCCCAGAAAAAGGGCGCAATTATGAAAGATAGCCACCAGCCGACCGACCGCTGGCCCCCCATTCACCCTAATCGCTTCGACCGACTTATAAATCACCCGCACTGTTTAACTTTAACTATATTAATACTCGTCTCACGGATCTTCCCGACGCAAACAAACAGACGTTAACGTTGGTTTGGTACGTACGCACGAGATAATATGCGGGAAAGATGCTGCCACTGCTTCCGCAACTAATGCCGATGATGAAATTAATTACAACGGGGGATCGATAGATCGGAGAGCAAGATGGCATTTGCGAGCGGCGAGCGGCGATCGCAATGGCTCTCAGTCCGCGTTTATACTTCAGACGTATACTGTTCGCAGCCAGACGCTGCTCCTAAGGCTCCTCTCCCCTGGGTCCATCTGGATGATCTGTCAGGGAATGTCTAGTTTCATCTCGGCTTCGCGCGACGCACTGTCAACTCTCATTTCACACTTGTTCCATACTAGTATCCGATACCGCAACCCTTATCACCATATTTGCCTCGAGAAAACAATAGCCGCGTCGGGCGGAGAGCCGCTGAAATCCACGACGTGTACGAAGACATTGGAAAAGTTTTGTGCCGGTCGACCACCGGAACGTCATATCTCGTTAGAACCTACAAATCGATCCGCCGCCCCCATGAAAAGACTACTGACTACGATCTGTTTCGCAGACGTGTACAGAGAGCACCTACAACTGATGTAACCGATGTACCTACCTTCTTGTACACCAACACAGACATCAGCCAGCTCTTATGAATTACAATTTCAACCGAATTTCCTTCATTTCTGTATCAGACAAATCCCATTAACCAGTTTGAATATTAGCAAGTGCAAATTGATATAAATGTCTATGATTCCCATTCACCACTTTGCTCCCTCCTTAATTTATTGCCCTTTCAGAGCCGAACTTCGCCCCCAACTGCACGCGAAATGAAAGGGGAAAAATTCGACGACAAACATCAAAACAACCGAATTCCTCATAGTTAACATCGGCGGACCACTTCTGGAAAAATTGCGCTGTGACGCCAAGTGATCTACGACCAAATCGGACCTGAATCGGACCGGGCTCGTTTAAAGACGAAAACAACTTAATGAATTTAGCCCACGCGTTTGAATACAAGAACAAGGGACGAAAAACTACACACACACACACACACACACGCACACACGCACGCGCACACACACACACACACACGCACACACACACACACACGGAGCAATACCAATGGATGGATATATTCCATTTCGATTTTTATGTTCGGAAATGGTATCACGTATGCCAAGGCTGACGAATATGTGTCCTCTTGGTTCGCTCAAGGTATACATGATGAGTCAGGCGAAAAGAAACAAATGTTATAAGTAAAAGTTGCGCAGCCGAAATTTCCGAATTCCATTATGCAAAGTAAAGAGCGGGAAAATGATATGTAAAATGTACGCGAAGGCAAAAAATAGGTGTTGAATAATATAAAGATGCGTTTGCCGATATTAGCGTTTTCTCATTTTCTTCCTGACATGTATCCGCCTTGATCAAAGCTGATAGGTGCGAATCATGGAAATTTTCGTTAGGCATCTTCACGTTTGTTATTCATGTCGTTAGTGTATCAGTTCGTGCAGGTATAATAGAATGCAAATATCGCACTGAAATTTCCGTATGTACGTACACAACCGATGTGTACACCTGTGCAACTTTAATTTTTTCTTATTTTTAAGGACAGCCCAAAGATGGTATTGATAGAGTACAAGCTGCCGCGTCGAAAGAGCGGATCCGCACGGTGGCTAATTCGCGACCGTTTTCGCGAAATTGGAACATGTCATTGAATATATTAAAAATAATTGGACGTCGCATCCTATCGGGGTATCCGCGTCTCATCCCGCGATTCCGCGTTCCGGTAAACAAAAGAGCGCAATCGAAAGGGAGCACGAGCCGCAGCAGCAGTAGCAGCAGCAGCAGCATGAGACTAATCCAGCTAGATAAATAACCAGTAGTCGGAAATCATTTAAACAGAAGCAAGCACATGAACACACAATTCGGATCATTTTCGTGCCCCGTTTCCGCTGCTTTGTTACCGAAACAGAAACCGAAATGTGTGTATGGGTAATTCGGTAAACGGCTGAGGACAGGGAACGGCAGAGTGCAAGCACAGCTATTGACATCTGATTCGTTACGAGTCGTTCATAAGTTTTCCTGAATGCCGCCTGATTTGTAAGCCAGCCACGGATAGTGGCGGGTAACACGGGCACAGACATGCCTCATTTGGTCCTTCGTCAATCGAAATACTTAGAAAATAAAGCCGCAAACTGAAAGAGCCGACGCTAAAGTTACGAAAAATGCCTAATGAAAAGACCCGTTTCATAAAAATCGCATATAAATAACTTAAATATTACTGTAATTTAGTCAATATCACGTAAGCAGTCCGGTTCATAGCAGTTCGACGATACTATCATTCGCTGCCTTCGTCAGAGGCCGAATGGAAGAAGATTGCCTCGTCCGCTGAAGAACACAATTGGCGAAATAACAAGGCGAATAAGCAAAAAGGAAAAGAAATTCTTATTGTAATAGTATATAAATTTCATATTTTATATTACAATATGAAAAATATTTAAAAAAAAAACTGTCCCCGTCATTCTCCAAAGTACGAGTATAGCGCAATAAAAATTAACAATTACGTCCGATGAGGCAAAGTTTTTCGCAGACGTTAAATGAATTAGCAAAAGTTAAGAAAAATTGAAAACAGGTCTTTTCATTAAAAAAAAAGTATATGAATAGTTTAAATATTATTATAATGTATATATATACAGTGGTCAAAGGGAACTGAGCGCACTGAGCGCAAAGCTTGTTATTCAACTGGGATGCTGCAAGCAATGCTGAGCTATACATAGAGATGCAAAGTAATGAAATTTAAATAATTTTTCCCAATATATTGAAGTAGAATTAGGAGGATACCGGATACCAATGTCGCTTAAGAGGGCCTATACTTTAAGGCTTTATTTCAATGCAGATCTGAATTAAAAAAAAAAAGAACTATTTTAAGTCAAATTAAATAAAATTAAAATTTGAAAACGTTTGTTTCGATTTTTTTAATTACTCATAACATTTGAATCTCAGAATTATAAATACAGAGTGCTAAAAAAAATATGTTGCGGGCGCTTTTATACGGCGGACTGCTTACGGAACACTGCCTTTTCATTTTGAGAGCTCTTTGCGTTTTGTAGCCGCTCCAATAGTTCTATCTAGTTAGTTCAACCACAAACGTGTAACTTGTGCATTACTTGTTAAAATTAAGTTATTTAAACGATAGTGTGACCGAACACTAAGTAAAAATTATGCAAAGCGTATGCAAATCATAAGTGTTGCAATTTGGATAATCACCGTTCGCCGTAATTGGTGACATGACGCGTAGATAACTAGCCCGCTGGCAGGAACAAACAGAAATGCGTGCGAACGTAAATATTTCCGGAGTGGCGCAATTTTTTTCCCCGCGGGACCGAAAAACACGCACCGCGAGAGAGACAAAGAGGGATGTAGCGCGCGCGGGCGGCCAGTGGCGAAAATTTATGTAGCTTGTGCACTTGCCAAACGCTTAGGCAAATTGGTGCTGATAATAGTTCTAATGGAGCTGTTGAAAGTTTTGCAGCAGCAGGAAATGATTTCATTGCGCGAAACTGACACCGATATGCATATACATGAGTGCCCATCATACATGCAACATGCATCACGGTCGCAGGCAGACAAGCACCTTGTGACGGAAGTTAATAACGAACGAAACACGATGTATGAATGAAAGGCGTTAAATTAAACAACAGAACGGGCAATTCATTTTGCGGCCTTAGCTGGTAATCGTCCGGCCGGGCTTTCTCCGCGCGTGCACGAGTAAGTGTGAGCCGGTGCTGCGTATGTGTGAAGGAGAGCAAATTGGAGTGGTAGAAAAATCCCCTCGTAACATGATGTCGTCGTGTCCGCCACGATAGTGTTGGATTGAACGTCCGTGCTATTAATCTGTTTAATTTCCGTCCGTCCTGCGGTCGAGTGACATACGACTATGACTTGCCAAAACTAAAGCCGGCCCCGGCACATATAAAAGGGAAAAAAGGCGAGCGACCGCACTGACCGTTCGGCGGCAGAAGACGGGCGGCATTCTTTATGAGCGCGCGGCCGCCGACGGGCCAATTATCCGATTGATAGTTGTCGCCAGTTAAAACGCCAATTTCCGTGTCCAGCGCGAAATTAGCATCGCCGCACCTGGATAATGGGAAAACAGGAAATGCACGGCCGGGGAACGGGGAACAACAAACGAGCCGAGCGATGGCAAAAGTTTGTGCCGTCGCGTATCTCGTGTATACGGATCCGTATACAAGAGAGAAGGGCCTTAGTTTGTGGCGGCGCGGCGGGCGCTCAACTTGAACCTACTATTTTATATTACGTACAACTAATTGTTGCGGGTAATTATGGTTTGCGCTCAGGGTTCTAATTACGGAGCCGGTTTATATATTCCGATGGCATATCAGGCAAGCGCGTCGCGACGACCCATAGGCGTGCAATATAACGTCGTGTGCATGCAATACACACCGACGCACACACACCCACACACACTTTCGACGTCCGTGTCCACCCTGTGCTGCAACAACGCGACCGACTTCACGTACCTTGCATATCAAAAAGAGTAATGCCTGGGATCAGACACATCATAAACTGGGCTCCCGCGCGGGTTACGCCTGCGTTCAATCAAAACTCAAGCTGCAGTTACATTATATCCCCTATATTGACCATTTCCACTTTTCAATCTCACCGTCGGCACGAATAACTTAATAATTTTCTGATGCGTTTCCAACTATGTACTGTTTCAGATAGTTGAGATGAGACGTGCAATCGTCAGATTTCTAAGGGATGATTCGACAAATTCTACAGCTAGTTCAATCGCTAATAATAATAAACCGCCGGTTCTTGTTTTTAATTAGCTAAATAGTTTATTAAATAAAAATAATTGTAAAAATTCGTAATTGAAGTCAATAAAAATGTGTTTGCAATTGCTTGCTTTTAAGTGGGGGTACTATCTTTTCGTTTGAAGAATCTTCAGCCGTATATCGCCGCCCGCGGTCATCTAATCCCATGAACAGACCCATCGACATGAAGCGCTAAAAAAATGCCACCCGATGAAGTAAAATTCTTCTCGGACCAGCAGACAACGTTGACGTGAGAGACAAATAACATTAATTAAGTGCAGGTTTTTGGGTTGCGAGAAAAATATTATCGCTTTTCAAATATTCAAAATTCAAATACGCAAACCGTTTTGTATGAACAAATGGGAAACATAAACTGAAGAAAGAAGATGCAAAAAAGCAATTTGACATTGCAAATAGCAAATATGGTGTGGTAATATATAGATGGAATAAACTGGACACCCAGTATGTAACCGAATATAGCGGCGCTTCGGAAGTGATATTACCGAGACATTTATACGGATCGGTATTTGTGTGTCTTACACAGGGTAAAATTTGCACCGCCACCAACCAACACTGCTGCACCCTTGTATCGTATATACTTGCACGTGAACAACTCATACAGCATATTTCCAAGAGAGAATATTTTATATAAAATGCAACGTGTTCTGAATCATTTATCGCTCCAGTTGCTCTCGTAATAAATTTAATAAATTCTCCCCTGCAGTTGCTAATTCTAAGAGACTCAAGAGCGTGATATCCGCGCCTTGCACTTGCTTTTATTTCCGCCTCAATTCCAATTTGCATATGTATCATGCATGTGCACCAGTGTACGTACACGAACAATGTTTCCGAACCTATAATCATATTTGTATTTACTAGATTTGAGCCATTCATTTCATCCCCAGCACGATTCTCCTATTTTTCCAACAGTTAGCTCCTCTCCTTCTGCATTCGTTTGTTTTTCTTTTTTTTTTCTCTTTTTTTTTATTATTAGCATTGTTTTATTATTATTTTTTATTTTAATTTTTAATGAAAAAAACTTTTCTAAAGACAAACCGTGAAAACACAGAGCAGTAGAATGGAATGAAAAGTTGAAAAGGTTGGAGAAAGCACACCGTCGGCTTATTCCGCAAAGCGATCGTTGTTGGCATTTTTGCAGATTACATTATTAATAATAATAAAGCGTGATGTTGCAGAGTTTCCTTTTCGCTGCATTGAGCCGGCAAAAAAGTCCGGAATGGAATATGCGCGCAGGAATTAAGGGTAATTTAAATTAATGGGGATATCTAATGTCCGATGATATCGGAGGGTGAAAGGCTCACACTGTTTATCATGGCATCAACTGCCGGACGCGTGTTATAATGAGTTCCTCGCGATTACCGGTGCCGCGATGCTGCACATTATGCCCCACGAGCTACGAACCTCGCTTTCTGCCGCCTCTGCCGCTATAGACAGAGCATCGCCGCCACAATGCAACTGCTAATCATCATCCGTTGATTGGCGCCGCCACCGGGAGCATCGGCAGCCGCACCTATTTGTTTCGACACGTACCTCTGCACGTACGTATACGTACGTAAATACAGAGCGACAGCTCATATCGAAATGTTATTCTTATTAATTTGCGTGTTCCGCCGAAATCGTAAATCGTTCGAATGGGGGTGGCGGCGCGCGAGCGAACAACTTGCCTGACGCATCATTAATTCTCATAAATTCAATCAGAGATGCTAATTGAAATTCCGAAATGAAATGCTCGCGCGTCCCGATTACCACTGTTAACAATTTACCGCTCACACAATTCTATCGCAGCAATTATATATAATGCGAGACGACTTAATTGCGAGGCGCGGCGAGATTAGAGCGCGAGAGAGAGAGAAAGAACTTTGCTTCTCGCGTAATCCGATGTGCACGGTGCACGTGTATAGTACCTGCGAACCACCCGGTAGCCACCCACTAGCCACCCGCGGACGCACCTGAACGCAAAAATTAATCGCCGCGGCGCTGCGAAAACTTCTTATTCGCTGCGCGAATTGTTTCGTGGGGCGCTCGCCGCGAAACTCGAGCGGCTGCCGCGAAAGTATTCTTAATCTGCGTGCCCGCAAAAGGAAACCGGGAAAAAATCCTTTTGCATCGGCGAACAAAGTTGCATCGGTGAGTGGCGTTCGTTGAATGTGTACTGTCGGGTGCACGGGGAACTGGGAGGACGAGGGGCGGCGTAGGGACACGCGGCAGAGAGTTTTCCACATTTCACGATGCATACTTGTGGGGAATTTAAAGAACGGTCGGCTCGTAATTAAAATATTCTGCTTG
Source organism: Holobus sp. GC000080 (assembly GCA_030556065.1). NCBI lineage: Eukaryota > Metazoa > Arthropoda > Insecta > Coleoptera > Staphylinidae > Holobus > Holobus sp. GC000080. The sequence continues at coordinate 100,638 of JASKGO010006148.1, forward strand.
GACGCGTCCTCAAAGAAAAAAGAGAGAAAAGCGATATTTAGATCCTCGAATCGGTCTCTCCACACTTCGCCATGTGTTATCTGATGCAGTTTAAACGAAATAAAAAAGATGGAGGAACCGAAAGAGAGTGCCTTTCTATACAAACGCCAACACACACGCACTCACGCACTCATCTATATTGCATGCATGCTAGGCTTTTACGTGGTGTTTAAATTATACAGGAACACCGACACCGACACCGAAATAAATCAAATTTCCAAACTATGCCGGGAGATAACTTTTTTAGGAAACAGCAGTAGGAAGTTCAATCAGATTTTATCCATTTGCGTGTCATTTCGGACAACGTTGTGTATCATTCAACACTAGAAACGACTAGAAACGGGTCTAGGGGACCGACGATTTATTGCCATTTTAAATAGAAGAAACCGCAATTTGGAGATTACGTGCACCACCTCCGCACTAATGAAAATTTCACCCCATTCAACGGTTAGCAATTGAGTGATAACACATATTATTCAACTGTTTTAATCAACACCTGAAGGGGTGTTATGCCAATTTTTATTCTCTTCGAATATCCGAAATGAAGAAGTCACACCTAGTAAATTATATTTCTGCTCATCTGCTGCAATTGTGATGATTGATTTTATTCTTTCAAAATATATGACAAGACAAGACAGGACGAAGAGATACTTAGGATGCTGTTAAAGTCGAGAGAAAGCAATGATAATAATAGATAAAGAGGCGCGTCAAAAGCAGGGGGCGACGATGAGCGTTGTGGGGAAAAGTTTTTCGCTAGTTGGCGCGACCAAAGAGAAAACATCTTTTCTTGGGATGTAAATTTAATTTCTTATTAACGACCGTGTCTGCATAGAGATCAGCGCTCCGGGGAGACTGACGCAACATCAGATAGCATCTAACTAGACTGTCGGGATTCTGGAGTTGCAACTTGACGTTTCAGATCGTGCCTCTCAGATCTGCGATCTTCGCGCGCACAGCGAGGGCACACTTAAAAAAAAATATGCCAATAAAAAATTTCCCGCTCGTAAATTCGCGCACGCAAAAGTAAACGCTTTGTAGGTTCTTTTTGATTCTTTTTACGACTATCGCGTTGCCATAGCAGGCAGATAAGACATTTAGCAGCAGCAGCAGCAGCAACCGAAACGGACTTGAGTTTTCAAATTTATACAATGACAATTAAAGCGGTCGTTAACGCGACTCTGACTGTCCCGACCGAAGAGATCTTATTTCCTCAGCGCGTTAATCGCTGCAGAAATTGCTCGCCAAATATTATTACCTCTTGTCTGCTCGTTCTGTTACCTGTTGATGTAACACCGGTATTTGCACACAAACAGGAAAATTCCATTAGGCTTTAGTGAGAAAAGAGCGCATCGAAAAATCCTATCAGGGATAATATCGAACAAGCAGCTTACAACGCGGATTAGTCGACACGTTTTGATTTCTCTCGACCCCGTTATTCAACACCCACCTACACTATGGCACACAGATAAACATCATGCATAGGAGTTTGTAAAATTGCGAATAAATACAAAAGCGTTTTAAAATTATATAGTATATAAATATATTGAGTATTGACATTTCGAAAAGTGGAAGAACTTTCGAAAAATGTAATGTTCGGTTTGGATCGGATGCGGGGGATGACTGGGTACATCAGGTGAAAAACGGTGATGCAGCCAAATTTATAAAACGGAAAATAAATTCGCGTTTTTATGAGTCGCAGATAAGGGGCGCAAGTTTTGGAAATCGCCAGAGGCACTCTCGCAACTTACCATATTACATCAATAAGCGCCGTTAAAAATGTTATCTTAATTAGCTCCGACTCCGATGCGCGAAATTATCTTAATTGAGATCAATAAAACGTAGGAGAAGCGGCATGTCCGAATTTCCGTAATCTGGATAATAAATTCCGTCCGGGAGTCTTCTTCTCCTCCACGGCGGAGAGACAGAAGAGGACCGTTTAATAAAAGTGGTGCAAGTGTAATGAAAATATCTTGATTTTTCATGGTGCATATACTTTTGTAGCCAGATATATGCCCGCAACATTCCCGCTTTATTGGCCACCCTCGTCTGCCACGGATCGCGAATGTCACATAACTGACGTTTAAGTCGACCCCATGAATTTTAATGATATTAAATCTGTCCCTCATTTTATATTTTATTCTATTCTTTAACTGTGCGGCATTCTTTGTAATTCCGCTTTCTCTTACGTTGCGCCTGCACTTTCTTGACGAACGAGGAAACCGTCAAAACATTACGCAACACTTAGCATATCCTGTTTCAAATTTTAAACTTACCATTTTTCGTCCCCCATTTTTCCGGTAACCAGTAATCGTCCCCTGAACATCTCACTATGCACAAACACAACTGTTTTTCAGGTTAACCTTTAAACCCCACATCGAAAACTATTCATTCAATTCAAAATACTAAAATAAGCAGTTGTTGAAACAATTGAAATCTATTTTATTCCAAAATAACAGCGCATAAATTGGTTGTTGGGGAACAATGTGCCCCCTATGGTTACCAAGCGAAACTAAGTTTGTTGTATAATTCGCTTTTCTAGAGGCGCAAAAAACAAACGCGCATCGTCGAAAACAAATTTCGCCTCTATGGCTGATGGACATAAGGCTGCAGGGCTGCGCGGATTGCGTAAGCCGCATTCTAGAACCAGGCCATTGGCAACAGGGTCGGAATGAGACAAGCTAAAACGACAAGCATCAGCCTGTAAGTTTTTAGTTCAGGATCGTTCGAGAACAAATTCCGTTTGGTCGCATCCAGTGCTCACATCACAAGCAACAAAAAGGGCGTTCTGCTATCAATCGTTGCGATTCGCATCCGGGTAAGACTGAAAATCAATCCAGCGAATGTCCCAGTAGAAAATTAAACGTTGACTAACGAATTCGTTCTTTGTTCTCTTTGTCTCAATACTTTGAACTGTCGAGTCGACTTGCTTTAATTTCAATACTGGGTGATTCTTTTAGACACTGGGCCTGCTCCTGCTTTTGCTGTGAATGTGAAATACATAATGGAAGCTTGATTATTGCGGAAGAAGAGGCAGCATAATTTGATTTCACATTCAGGAGAAGAGAAGAGAAGAAGAAGAGCAACATCATGAAGAACAGGAGCAAGGGAAGGAGCCGGCCTAGACCGGATGCTAATACCATTAAGCACATCATATTTGACTTGAAAGCAGCCCTGAAAATTGAGCACAAGTACATGGCCACTGTTTGCCTTGATACTGACCAGAATCCAAGCGAGGATTCCCTGATGCTTAGGGACACTGTTGCTCGCAAGCTCAGGTTCCTCAAGACCTGGTTTGACTTGCCCAGTGAAGCCTTCATCACTTGCATCAATCTGCTAGATAGATTTTTGACCAAGCTGAAGGTGAGAATTTATATTTTAATTTATTTAATTAAGATAATTAGCATTTGGTTAACGATTTTCTACGGTTTAAAAAAAGCAACGAACGCATTATTTTCATATAAAAATAAGCTGAGAATGAGAATAAATTGCAGTTATTTTTATTAAAAAAAAAAACTGCTTTTCCTGTAATATAATGATGCAATAGCTTTTGTAAAGCGCGCAAGTTTGAAGCTTGTCATGAACTTGTCTGTACTTGGTCCGCGCATGCTCCGAGAAACTTTTCGAAAGTTTTGCAACTTTTTCCGATCGGTTAAGATGCGTGGGAGTAATTTGTTTTTGTCCACATATTAATAGCCTTGGACGTATTTCAATATTAAAAACTAAATCGCCTTGAAATACTTAATAACATTACGTCGCGAATGCTTAAAAGTTTTAAATTAATCATAAAAAACAAACAAACAAATGAAAAAAAAGAACATTTCCGATAAAAAAGCAAAGGAATAATCTCCAATGAAATAACAAATTATCAATTTCAGGTAAGGGAAGCCTTTTTGGACTGCCTTTCAATCAGCTGCTTTTACGTGGCGTCGCAACTGCACAAATGCCAGGTGTGCGCCGCGGAACTAGTTGCAATATCGGAAGCGAAATGCAAAGTGAGCGATCTGGAGCGTATGTGCGGCATCGTGAAGACGAAACTGAGCATCGTCGATGGCGAAGTCCCTGTTACGGCCATCACTTACCTGGACTACTACTTGCAAATCCTAAAATGGGCCTCCGCACAGCTTAAGGGCAAAGCTCAATTCGACAATATGCTGCAGGTAATTGCGCCGTTACCACTCGGTTTGTGTCATCGTTTTTGTTTTCGCATTTGTAAATACGATAACGGTTCGTTTTTATTTTATCGCGCATTATCATTAATTCGCAACGGTTTTTCAACTGTTATATAATCGTTTTTGTTTGTTTGCTGTTCGCAGAGGAAAAATCTGCTGACGCGCTTGGAGGTGGTGATGCTGGACTTCAGATGCGCGAAACTCCGACCGAGCGCCGTGGCCCTGGCGTTGGTCCAGAACGAGATCAATTGCTCTTTGGCCGCGCTGCCGCCGAAGAACAAGACGTCGTCGTACTTCTCGCCGGAGATGTACCACTACTTGAAGTACATTTCCGATTTGCAAATAATAGCGATGATCATACGGAACCAGTTGGTCTCGTGCGTCAATCTGGTCAAATCGATCCTGGACAGTTACGACAATAATTCGCGCAGTCCCAACAAGGGTCGCTTCAAACGAAGATACTCTCTACGCATGAATAAGCACTTGAAGCCATCCGAGAACTTCTGCACTCGACTGTGCGTCATACGCGAATAGCTAATTATACTTACCACTTAACGGCAAAACGTGATAAAAAAAAATATTAAAATTTATTAAAATTATTTAAAAAAAAAAATTATAAAATATTAAATTTATATATATACATATAAATATTGCGCGCGCGCGGAAAACAAAACTAAACAAAACAAAAAAAGTATTTTATTTTTCGATGTTTCTTATTTATTATATTAAATTTAATTGATTAGTATTAATGTCGACTCTGTATACAGCAAGCGCATTTTTTTCTCTGTCTCCTTAATGTTATTTAGACCGTGAAACCATGGTGAAAATCGTCTGATCTTTAAATCACTTGCTGTGTACTTTAAAACCTAGAAAAAAAATTAACAAAAACGTATTGGCCACAGATTTTGATAAATAAATTGTATTTTTGGGAATATTCTACTATAAAATATACGTTTTAATTACTAGTCATATTTTATGTAATACAAATACACTGTTACCATAAATAACACTGCACACAGCTTACTGTGGACTATTTTATGTAAAGCCGGTGTAATAAAAATAGAAACTAAGTTTAGGCTGTGGCTAAATACAAAAAAAAGTACGTTAATTAATTCGAATAGTTGTATGGCCAATAGTCATCATTGTTAGTTGTAAGATTCACAGTGAATTACAATTACGAGAAAAGACATTGTCTTAACTGATCCTTTTTCCACACTCTACAACAGATTTTGTCATTAGAATGTAAAGTTCTGACCTGGTGTTTAAATAAATTTCCACTTTCTTTCCAAACAATTTTTGTCTTTTCTTTTAATAATTTGTTTTTAAAGGGAATCTTTTCGGGCGGCTATTTCATTTGTTGCCGAGTGATTCGAATGAACCCTGCAATTGTTTTTAGCAAAATTGTTTTCAATTTACAGCAGTTGACCCATGACGTCTATAGAATATTCCGATTGTCCAAAAATAGACTTAACGACCAACGGGCTGCTGTGAACAGACTAAATGATTAAAATAAAGAAATAATAATAATAAGTAGCAGGTTTATTGAAATTCCTCAGAAACTGGATTAACAATGGAAACGCGAAAAGAGTACAGTTGCAATAAAATTTTCAAGTTACAAAATTGAAATTATATCAGAGAATTTAACTGAACGTCGAACTTATGCATTTCGGATTTTTAACAGTTATTGGCATCAATTTGTTGTTGTTTTTTTTTAACATACTGCGCTTAACTTAAGATAGTAAATTGGATGACTAAATAGTTAGTAGTAACAAGAATTTACACTTACAAATTACCCTATCTACGTTGCAGTTATTAAAATTTTGGTAATCTTAACATATAATGCTTAGATACATTATCTTCGAATTATTTACATTATTTAAGGTAATGTATGTGGTAAACCACTGAAGTCACCTTAGAAACTAAAAGAAAACAACCTTAATTATTTAACAAACAAACAAAAAGTAAGAGTGAAAATAAGGAGTGCTAATATAATAAAGAATGCGTGGGTAAAATGCTTTTTTATCAATATTATAACGTACTTATTATTGGCACCGAAATAGTAATTATCCTTTTTTTTTGCCTTTTTTATTTATAATGTAATTTTTAACCGAAACTATAACCAAAAAAACTCAACGAATTGTCCTCAAAACAATGAATAATTTAATTAACGGATTCATATTTCTCACCAAAATGTTTACATACTGAATTACGAATATATATTTATATATATATTATTATTATTTTTTTGCTTGAATTTTCGTTGTGATATTTTTTATGAACTTTTTTTGTGTTTTGTGCTGCGAATAGTCGCCAAGAAAATTAACATTAACTAATTCTAAAGAAAATTTTGATAGTCGCAAAGCCCTTGTGATAACTTCAAGAGGTAAAAACATTTTTGTATCGGTTTACAATTTTTTACGTCACTAAAAAATATATCATCAATCTTATTTAGTTATCACAGAGGGAGAACATTAGTAGCGCGCTCGCCATTAACGTCGTACAAAAATATTTATCGTCAGTAATATTTCCTAGTGAAGGCTTCGATGGCACTAGGCGAATCCCTAGTAATTTACGGCAGCGTTTTTTGCTTTTTATTTGATTTTTTTTTTTTTTTTAATCTTCAATGCACTTGTCGCCAGGGCTCAATTGGTGCGCGCTTTAATTGACAATTGGAAGAGACGATCTAACGTCTGTAGTTTGTGCGTCCGGATCCGAACGACTGAGCCCTATTGCGCGACATAAATCTATCTCCTGAGCCAACGGGCGCACTTGTTCCAGCCACGGCGTACTCCCTGTGAAGGCATCACCAATAATCTCTACAAAAACCAAACCAAACAAAAAAGTTTAGCACTTACCTTGGCCGCATACCGGAATGCGAGTTCTTTCTGCTGTTGTTACTACTGTTACCGTTGCTGTCGTCCGGACGCGCCGTCGCTACATTTGCATCGAGCGAGCAACTTTCCGATGCGCTCCTATAGCGACGACTCTTCTTGGGGTAATACAATGGCCTTCCGTTCTTTAGGAATTCGCTAATTTGAGGCTAATCACAAAAATTCATAAAACCACGGATAAAAACAAAAATGTAAATAATCAAAGAATCAACAAACCTCAACTACTCTGAAATCCTCAATAACTTTAAACCTAGAGAGATAGTTTTTGAGAGTGGGGTTCACTTGTAAATCGGAACTGTGCTTGTAGTATTTCATGAAGGCCCAAAACTTTTCCAAGCCGTACAGTTGTCCAGTCTCGTAGTCCCTGATGGTTTCCTCTTGAAAGTCTTCGTACAGCTGCGGTCGGAACTTGCTCTCCAGTCCGTAGGAGTAAAATCGGAAGAGGCATTCGAGGCCGTAGCGGTAGCCTCGTTCCGCGTCTTCGAGCGCGATCGTTTTGAACTCATTATACATTGACCGATTGAAGTTTTCGCGCAAGAAGAATGACCAGAAACGGAAAAGCGTATTCATTTCGGAGGACTGTCCACAGCCAAATCGTTTTCTCTCCTTCAGACATCGGTGGCGGTACTTGTGATAAGCCTGTTGCGTGAAGTTGTTGTCTTTCAGCAAAGCGTGAGAAGGATGTTGAAACGTGGGAAGAGGTTGAGGAACGCTACCGTAACTTGTACCAAGATTGTGCTCATTAGGACTAGTACCGATGCTACTACTACAGAAACAAGACAAAATAAAATTGTTATATTTAAATTTTTCCTTAAAACAAAACATCAAATATTAAATTTTGCAAAAAAAAAACTTAAAGAAAGAAAATACCTTGCTGAAGTTGTGCGAGCCCTATGTTCCTTGACGTCCATAATCCAGCCGACATGGTGTTCGATGGGCGGATTGCTAGAATGCCTAGTCTTACGTTTGCGTGGAGTCCTAGGATCTGGTTTCTCGTCCTTGGTGACGGCATAGAAACGGGGCACGTTCCTGTGTGATGTGGCACGTGTGCGATCGGAATCGTTGCCGTCGTCCGCGGCCGGTGCGTGATGCACCAGGGGGGGCGGCGGCGGAGGTACTTGCTGATTTTGCTTCTTCGGGGCCGGCGGCATGAGCTTTTCGTACTCCTCTTGGCTGATGACGTTCACAGTCTTATAGCTTCCCGAATTGGAGCGATCCTGTAAAAATGTTTGTTAATTGTGGCGGCATCGTTCGGATGCCGGTAGATCGACGCACACTTACATGGTATTTGTCGAACCAAAGATCTTCTTCGTAGTAGAAAAGGCCGTCGTTTATTGCTTTGCCCAACTCTTGGGTCATCTTCACGCGGGTCGTCCATTCGCCAGTCCTATCGTAACCCTCGTGCTTTGGGGGCCGCGACGACGGGGCCTGGGTCACAATAAGCAATTTGTTCACCTCCCTATCACTCAATTCGTCCGAATCGTCTTCGGGCCAGTCGGTGGTGAACAAATTCTGGCGACCGGTAGGAACTTCTTGGTCCAGTTCTTCATCGAAATGAAAATCTAGTTCTTCTCTAGCTAATTTCGCCTGCTCTTTCGCAGGCTTATTGCTTTCCCGCTTATTCCGCGAATCCTTGTTTTTCCTTTTCACTTCCCTCCAGCTATTTTCCGAATCACTAGTCCGCATATGACCGTCTGCATTAAAGTAATTTAACATCGTGTATAATTAGTACTGCAACTTAAAACTAAATTTATAAATAAAAGAGCACTTACAAACTTAAAGAAAAAACAGAAAGGAAGGATAGTTAGAAAAAAATTGGGTTAACATTTCTTGGGATTTTTAATTTTTTTTTTTTCAGTTTCCGTTGCTGCAAAAGACTTAAAAAATATTTTTTGCCCTGATACAATTTTTATAACAACAAAAAAAACACAAAGAACACAAAAAACACAAAACACAAGTTATAACATAAGTTACAAGAACATTTTGTTAATTTATAGCTAATATTTTTGGGGATATTATTTTTATTTAATGGTTTTTTAGAACCACATTTTCAAGCATTGGCAATCCAAGCTTCGCGCTTAGAAATGCAATGGCGGCCAACGACTGAAAGTAGTCGTTTGTGGATAAAATGTGAGTTCTGGACGTGGCTTCATCGCTTCAGAACGCGTTAAATAAGCCTTTGATAGGATATGAACACGAGGAAAGTGAATTGGTTCCTTTCCCGGTACCACACATTTCGGTACTTTAGCATAATACAACACAGATTTGCGCAACATTTCCGCAGGGCGCTTATCGGGAAAAGCAATTACTGCCCACATTTCCCACTGGCGCATTACTAGAAAAAGGAAGAAAAAAAAGATCGTTCAAATTTGTGGAAGAAAAAAATTAAACAACACGGGAATTCTAAAAACCAAAATGATCCAGTTGACCTCGGCGAACGCCCATCACGAGCAAGAGAGTTAGTACGAAATGGGCAAACAATAACCTTACCTTCATCTGAAGAAGGAGCACCATTCAATCCTGGCGGTAGAGCCGGCAGATCGACCGGGATGAATTCGGCCACATTGGGGTTCAAATTTGGATCGTTTTGTAGACTAAGCAACGGCGGCGGCACCATATGATCCGATAGAGTGTGCATCTCCCCCAGGTCCCAAATCGGCCATTTGGTGGGACTATTAACAGTTCTCACCTACCGCAAAAAAGAAAATCAAATGTCTTCCTGTAATTAGCGAGCGCAACAATAGCAACAAACCTTGTACGGTGGCTGATATTCTAGCAATTCAGAAGCCCTGATGGAGTCGACGATCAGTTGAATATCGTTGGTCAAAGCTTGAACGCGATGAAAGGAGGCAATCAAAGTGACCGGAATAAAACCGTTTAAGTCCATTTTGCGACGCATGAAGAAGTCGCGTTGTAAATTCTCCTCGCTAAAGTAATATTCAATTTGTTTCTTTATGTACACGTGTAGCGTAGGGATATCCACGTAGCTATTGGCATTGTAGTAGAACGTCCCCAAATATGGGGCGTACCCGGCTCCAATGACTTCGACTTCGCTAGGGTGCTTAAGACCCACGGCGTTGCTGGAAGCAGCAGCACCGTCCGCAGGCGCTCGATTGCCTCCGTGCTTGTGTCGTGCGAACGAGCGTTGATCACGAGTACGAGAGCTACGGCCAGATCGAGGACGACCCTCCCTTTCCGGCTCCGGTTCGCTCATGGTGCCGCTTCCGTTGTTCCCGTCTTGCGTTGGCGCCCCATTGCGTTTTCCCCTCTTACCTTTGTTTGGGATGTCAATCTCTAACGGCACCCACTTCTTCTTGTCCTTCTTCTTGCCTTCGGTGGGCGGATCGGAATCTCCAGCGTCGCGATCGGCCTCTTTACTGGTGCCGGGAACCGGTGTCATCGATTTTCTATGCTGTGTTTGCAAACGAAAAAGGAATTCCGTTATCAAAACAACGATTTCAGAAGTGTAAACATTTACAAATTATTTCAAAGCTTCCAAGCGAATTACACATAAATAAATTGCTCACCTCTGACGTAGCCGCGGCAGAGGAGGACGGTCCGGCAACACCAAGGGTAGGCCAATCCTTAACATTAGCAATAGGAGCCTAACATTACACACACACTTAGCAAAAACAATCAAAAAGAAATTTGAAAAAAATCCTACCCCTTTTGGAGCACTGGAAGGTCTCTTCACAGCACCCTTGGAAGTGCTAGGTTGTGGTTCAGGCACCTCAGGTACTACTTCAGCTTTGGGTTCCTTCACCACCTCCACGGCCTTTGTTGGCACCTTTTCTTCACCTGCAGCTGCCTTAGCCCAGGGATTGACTCTGGGCAAAGGAGCCTCCACAAAGGTGGTCTTAGCAGAGGCGGCATTATCGCCGGCGGAGGCTTCCTTAGGAGCGGTACCATGACCACCATGCTCTTCCTTCTTCTTCTCCTGATCTTGCTGCTGCTGCCTGTGTCTAGCCTCTCTCTGCTTGCGCTTGTCGTGTTTGCGCTCCTTGCGGCCGTGACTTACCACCGGAATGAAGCTCGCGTCTTCCTCAGCGGCTGGACTCGCTTCCTCCTTGGTCTTGGCCCCACTAGAATCACTATCACTGGTGTTGGCAGCAGATTGCTTGTCAACATTCTTATCATTAGTTTTCATCTGAGCAAGCTGCAGGGCCGCTTCAGTGATCTGCGGAGGCGTCTCCTTCTGCTCAGGGGAGCTTGATCCTGATCTTCGATTGGAAAGAACAGCAGCATAGGATGAGGTTGGTGCCTCGCTCAATTCTGCACCCTCCTTGGGGACAGTGTTACTCTCAGACTTTTTGGTGGCCATGCTGGGCCTATTCTCTTTTGAATTCCGATACTCTAAGCACTAAAAAGCAATACTACGCTCAATATGGGTACCCACCATGTTGCACTAAGAACGCATGGTTTCGATACACGTTGTCCTATGACAACAATATTATAATTTCTAGCCTAGCTTAGCACGTGTTCTGCGAAACGGTACACCTGAAACACTGCACGAACGCCGCACTGCCCAACAACGATTGCTTATTGTACGTCAACACCAGCCGTGCTACACCTCGGACTCATCTCCCAGCTAATTGTTAGATTTGTTGTTGAAAAACAATAAAATATCGTTGTCAACGTGATTACAAAGTATGGTTGAACAGTTTGTTGCAGGCCAGGCAGACATGCGTATTCTTGGGCCCTCTATTGGCACAACTGATTTACCAGTGGTACCACTACCACCAGACTACCACGCTTGTTCAAGAATCGATCAACTTTGAATTGCATCAACTGTGATTTCTACGGAAAACCGAACATTATACGCAAATTCGACCGACCTTTTGTCGATAATATGAGTTCAATTAAAACAGCGACCACTTAGAGATAAAAAAAATATCGTATTGTTCGAAATTATTTAAATTACTTTTGCCATTATGTGTGTTAATTATTTACGTCTAAATGCGTATTACATTTATCTCTCGCGCGTTACATAATTGCCCGTCCAATTTCGTTCAATCTCTCTGAAATTCACTAATTATTCCGCTGTTCGTAATCGTACAAAATTCCGGACATTTCTTTCGACTGGCTGGTCGCATGAATTCGAGCATTTTGTCACGATTTATGATGCGTTCAAAATAGATCGCTTGTTTGCGTATACAAATATAGGCAATCGCCGCGAAAACATTGTTAAATAAACAGAAATAGTACGTGAAAATCTTTAAAGCTGAGAGAAAGCATTCCGTTCAATTTCTCATTCCTTGATGGCGTCTGCTTTGAACGGGCAAAAATGAATTGATCGGTATTTTTATTTGAATACTTCCACGAACATGAAGAAATGACAAAATGAACGGTATTAATGACTAGAAACCTATTCGATTCGAAATTATTACCTAAAACTGCTCAATTAATGCAAATTTCCCAATTTTACAAATGAAAGGGGGCGTAAGCATGACGCCATGTTGAAAGCGGTTATTTGGTGAGGCCAACAAGGGATGAAATGTGAAATAGCGAACAGTTTCATGCATATCAACCATAGAATTCTTATTGTATATACACCGAGATTCCTATGATGTATTGTATATACAATAATACAATAAGATTTCTATGATATCAACAAATACAATATGAATTTATAACTTACAATTAGCAGGACACAACGGCGTCTTTTCCGCACTATGTTATGAATGTTGTGAAGATGGCGCTGGTTAACTTCAGTTAGTGCGCAGAAGCGTTAGCCCACCAAGGCCAACCTTAAAAGTATAATTTTCAATTATAACCTCGATTATTTCAATAATTTATTATACATTAATTGTTATAAATGTCAATTAGTTAATTAGTTTGTAAAGAAAAGAAACTTTTAAAGAATTGGTGTTATTAATTTGGTAAAAATTGGCTTGATTTAACTTCTGAACACTGCGGTAAGTAGTTTTGCATTATAATTTGCGACTTTTTGAAAGTAATTGTTAAAAAAATTATTCTTCATTAACATTTTAAATAATTTTTAAAGGCCCTGTAGATGTAATCCGGACGATTTCCGTTTAATTTTGCCCTCCTCTTGCCTGCGCGTGCGCTTATTGCAATGGTCACGTAAAATTCTTCTCTTTGTGAAAGAAAATCCACTTTCTAATGTTAATTCATTGTTTTCAATTATTTATAACTGTGTTTTATTGTGATAACGATCACGTTCCATATGGAGTCACAATGGCTTTATAGTTTCAGATGGTCATTTAGGATAATTCATATATTATGGTATAATTAACAATGTCCAGTACTAACCCAGAGGAAAGCAAAGAGATGCCAATAACTGCTGCCAATGGTAACGTAGATACGAAATGGAAAAACTTTATGAATTGGATACACTGCATCTGTGTGGTTACATTCGATCTGGAACTTGGACAAGCCTTAGAAGTGAGCCTTAAGGCATTTTGAATAACATTTATAAACATTGGTTACTTTGCAGAGCATTTATCCTCCACATGTTACACTGTCCAAGCAAGAGATCACAAATATCTGTTATCTGGCATTTCCTGACTCCAATTCTGGCTGCATGGGTGATACCAATTTTGTTATTCGATTGCAAGCCAGCCCCAACAATAGTGAACTGAGAGATGAGCACAAGAACTACAATGACAAGTGCCCCAGCATGCTGCAAATCAATCCAGCATACTTTTGGGGCTTTGTCTATTTCAGACAAGTGAAAGATGTTAAATTACCTAGGGGATATTTCCAAAAGGTTACAATTAATAATCTCATTAAGTTAGAAGAATTATTTAATTAATTTTTGGTTTGCAGAGCCTTGTGATACTCTCAAAACTTCCATTTAATAATTTATTTAGCAAAATAGTGTCCTTAATGGCCCCAGAGTATTTTGATAATGGAAATCTTAGTTTAGAAGCTGCTTGTTACAATATTGATCAGTGGCCTTCACCAGTACCTGGTGCAACTGTTAATTTACCTCTCTTGGGGTCCGTTTTCCAGGTAATTAATAATATCGATTTTTTCCCGATACATTTCCTGTTGATTTTCATTAAAAAAACCAAAAACGAACAAACAAAATTGCCACTAATATCGTAGATATTTTGAATTTTATTTTTCGCTTTGTACCCAGACCTACTTACCACATCAGAGCAACTCTTCCTCATTAACACTTCAATTGGCCACTGGAAGTGATATAGCTTTAAGTGCGGAAAACCAAATTCCGACATCCGTAGACGAGATAAATCTATTTGAAATCTTTCAACCTGTATTGTCTCATATCCATCTGCTCTGGGAACTGGTCATCACAGCGGAACCTATAATAGTGATGGCGTCGTCGCCGACCCATTGCTCCTCGATGGTGGTCGCCCTGACGAAAATCATAGCTCCTTTGAAATTCTGCGCGGACCATCGTCCATATTTCACAATCCACGACAGCGATTTCAAACAGTTCACCAACAAGGTCCACGGGGCTCCGCCGGTCATCTTGGGGGTCACCAATCCGTTTTTTGCTAAGACTTTACATCACTGGCCTCACACTATTAGATTAGGCGAAGATTACGGTAAATTATTATTGTTTTTTTAATTGAAAGTTTTATTAAAAAAATAAAATTTTCATATTTAGGAAAATACTCCAAGTATAAACTGAAGAAAATCGGCAATGCCAAAGTTTTGGACACCACTCCTGGTATATACACAATGTACAAACCGTTTCTACAAAAAGACAAGAATATTGTTAAGAACATTCTGGGTGGCATTAGTGCCAATAGACCGTTGGAAGTACAATCGGCGCTACTTAGGAAGCACTTATCAGAACTGACCCATAGTTTTATGATACCATTGGAACGCTATATAGCTAGTTTGATGCCACTGCTAAAGAACATTTCACCTTTTAAGGTAAGTACAAAATAAATTCTATTTTCCCGCTCGTAGCTACTAATTTTGATTTATTTTAAATTCAAATCTAGGCGGCCCCTTCTCCGCTGCCTTTCAATCCAGACAGCTTCTTTGCAACTTTGGAGACCGCCGGACCGCAACTCACTTCCGGTATCAAAGGCGACTGGATTGGACTCTACAGGAGGTTCTTTAGATCTATGAATTTTCAAAGCTGGTACAACAACAGATACACTGAGTTGACGATGAAACTGGAAGCCTTACAGTTGGAAGCTCTATGTGTGGCGGTAAATAATTTATTAACTGCGAAATTATTTAATTTTTCCTTGATTTTCGCTGGATAATTAATTCATATTTTTTTCATTTTTGCAGGACGTGAAAAAGTGGGTTCACAATCGTCCCGAAGTGGAGATAGTGGACATGGTCCTAAAGTTGCGCACGAAAATCAACAAATTCGAACAATTGGCGGTGCCGGTGAACAATATAACGCGCGGGCAGCTCGAACAAAAACTGCAAGATATTATCGGCTCTCTTCCGGAAGACTTGAGGAATATTTTGCGGACGTGATACTTTTTGGGACGTTGCGAATCGTCACTAGTTAAGTTGTTTTTGTTTGTTTGATATGATTGATATGATATAAGAAAATGCGTTGTTCGCAAATGGATCTTTGTGATTCGCGAGGCTCAATCTGTGAATTGTTGACAGTTTCTTCCGCGTAATTCTCGAATTTTTAATTTAGCGACGTTGTAAATAAAAAAATGGTCCCGGCAGAAATGATTGGTCCAGAAATGTTAGAAAAAAAAAATGTGCCAAATTACTGCCACACTGTTCATCCTATCAACTAAAAATATTTTCTGTTGTTTAGGCAATATTTCAAAGCAATTGATGTAAATTTTTAAGAGATATTATGATGTACGCTATTTTGTACGCTAATAATAATTTAATACTCACTGATTTTCGTTTGTTTATTTATTTTTCTTTGCAGTTTCGTTTTATTTTCAGTTTTTTGTTTTTAATTTAATTTAAGGTAAGTAATTTTCAACTACTAGACTTTTATAGAATTAAATTAAACAATGAAAATTAATTTAATTAAATGTAATGACAAATTGCAATAATATTTTAATTATTTATTGATTTTTTTAGTTAATTTGAACAGCGGTTTTTTTTCTGAGAAAAATAATATTTCAAAAACTTATTTTTGAAGCATCTTCAGTTTTAAAGGTTTTTTTGGCAGTAAATCTAAACAAAATCTGTGTGAAAACAGCAGAAGAAGTAAAAAATACCTGTTCTGCATTCTCATTTCAGAAGTTCGTCGTCTTCAGGCACTTCACGTAAAAGCTGTCGGCTCCAAGAAACTCGTTCTGGAATGAGCGGTTGCTACTTAGTTTTTATCGTTTATTTTCCTCGTGTTTATCTCGTTTATCTCCTTAAAATAATAATGCATTCTGGAGGAGTCAGTAAAAATACAAATTTATATGAATTTGGGAAAAGTACAATACAGTAAAAACGAACGAAAAATTCCCAGCGCGAGTTCCGATATTGAAAATGATAAGGATTTATTTAATTGATTCGAGTCGCAACGAAGATTTACCACAGTCTCATTAACCAGTTTAATAGCGGTCAGTGACATTTTTGATAATGTGCGACCAGAAGTAAACTACCGTTAATTAGTAATTAATAAAATCCGACCAGATTGCAAGCGGAAAATAGTTTCCAACTTTTGGTCACAAAAAGAGGCGCAAGTTTAAATTGATCGAAATCGCGCTACAAATATTGTTGTTATTCGTTATTCACAGCACTTGAAATTAAAAAAATAAATCAAAAAAATGTAAGCTGCATTTACTAAAATGCATTAATCTTAATCCATATCCTTCTTTTTTTATTAGTAAGCAAATGCGTTTGTTGCAATTGGCATAAATCGAATTCAATTTAGTCGATTGTTCGGCGATCGATAATCAATTTGTGAGTGTTATGGAATGGATTAACGAAAAATACAAACAAATTTTAAACTTTATTTGTCCTTATCAGATCCATTAGTAAGTCTAGAGGCATCAATCGTGGTCATGAATATTTATCGAACGGTGTCCACTTAGCTGCAGCACTTCTTCAACAAATTGTTTGTGGTCAGTTACTCCTGCCAGCTCGAGACTCCTTTTAGCGGAAGGCTAATAAACATTTTTTTGGGAAGAAGGTATCCACGGCTCGTCGCATTGGTGGAAAAGATAAAAACACGGCGCTTATAAATGCCGCACCTATAAAAGGGTACTAAGGTAAAAAGGATGCGTTAGTCGAACTCGTTCCTTGGAATTATTCGTTCAATTAGTGCGACTTTTTACTTTGCGAGACGATGCGTTTCGTACTGATAACTTTGGCTGTCTTGTTCCTGTCCTGGGAGGCACAAGGTATACTTTTCCAAACTTTTTTTGAGAAATTTTGGGCACATAAAATACGTTACAGGCACACCGGCGAGGACCGTTTGCTATTTCAGCAATTGGGCCATTTACAGACCGGGATTGGGCAAATACGGCATCGAAGACCTACCCGTAGACCTCTGTTCGCATCTGGTGTACTCCTTCATTGGAGTTAACAATCAAACTTGGGAAGTTTTGGTGTTGGACGAAGAACTCGATGTGAAGGAAAAGGGTTTCGAGAAGTTCGTCAAGTTGCGCACGGAGCACCCGAAAGTGAAGTTCCAGGTGGCAGTCGGTGGCTGGGGCGAAGGCGGCGAAAAGTATTCCGCGATGGTGGGCGACAAAAGTCGCCGCGACGCTTTTATAAGGAGCGTCGTTGCATTCATGCATCGGTATGGGTTCGATGGCTTCGACCTGGACTGGGAGTACCCCGGTGCCACTGACCGCGGCGGCACTTTCGCCGATAAGGATCGGTTCTTCTTCTTCGTCGAAGAATTGCGTCGCGCTTTCGACAAAGAGCAGAAAGGATGGGAGATCACGATGGCCGTTCCCGTGGCTAAATTTAGGCTCGACGAAGGGTACCACGTGCCGGAACTTTGCGAGTAACTAACTAATCAAAATTCACCGCGTTTCTTTCATTGTTCGATGCTTTTTCCAGTCTTCTGGATGCCATACACGTAATGAGTTATGACCTTAGAGGCAATTGGGCCGGTTTCGCAGACACGCACAGTCCGCTCTACAAGAGAAAACACGACCAATGGGCTTACGAAAAACTCAACGTTGTAAGTATTTAATAAGGTATACCTTATAAAAATTTATTATAATAATTTTTCAATTTCTCAGCACGATGGATTGAATTTATGGGTCCAATACGGGTGTTCCCCCAAAAAACTGATTGTGGGTATTCCATTTTACGGCAGAACGTACACTTTGAGCCAGGGAAACAACAACTACGAATTGGGAACTTACATAAATAAGGAAGCAGGAGGAGGTGCGCCCGGAAAATATACCAATGCTACCGGTTTCTTGGCCTACTACGAAATTTGCGACGAATTGCAGAAGCCGGACAGCGAATGGACGAAAAGGTGGGACGAACTTGGAAAGGTACCATTTACTTACAAAGGCACTCAATGGGTAGGGTACGAAAATCCCGAGAGCGTCCAAATTAAAATGGACTACATTAAAAAAATGGGCTACGGCGGAGCAATGACTTGGGCCATTGACATGGATGATTTTCACGGGATCTGCGGACCTAAAAATGTCCTCATGGAAATTTTGTGGGCCAATATGAAGGACTACGATGTCCCCGAACCAACAGTAACCACTACTAAAAGGGTATTCTTTTTCGTTTATTTAATAATAAGAAATACATAATCTAAAAAATATACAAAATTCTAAATTGTTATAAATTGCAGCCTGACTGGAGCAGACCTCCAAGTACCCAACCTAGTGAACCTGGTGTACCCAAACCAACAGAAAAACCCCAACCTACGGAAAAACCTAAACCAACATACCAACCTACCACAGAAAAACCGACGTCGAGGAAACCTACCCAATTTACTACGACGCGGGCGCCGGAAATCCCGCCGGAAGATCCTACCGACATTGATTGCAACGGGAAGGATTACATACCTCATCCTGATTGTACTAAGGTAACATTTATTTATTTTTTTAACTGCTAAGTAATTGAAAAATACTGCTTTTTTAAAGTATTACAGATGCGTTCATGATGAACCAATGCTGTTCCAATGCAAGGAAGGATTAATTTATCAAGCAACGACTAATATCTGTGACTGGCCCCAAAATGCAGACAGGGAGGAATGTCGCACCATATAATAATTTAAAAAGCAAATCCGCCGATTTTCAATATCCGTTAAATATGAGTCTAAATATATAAAAATACACTTGTGATTAAGTATGTTCTTAAGTAACAGTAAATACACGAAAACGTTTGAAGCAAAAAGGTGTTCCATTTACTGCGTTTTCTCCTTCTTAGCTTCCTGTTTCAATGTTTGACTTATAGTGCTATGAAAAGAGTAAAGGCAAATGCCACCAATCAAACGAAGGGGGCCCAAAAGTAACGCTTGAAAGAGGATCTCGTAGAGATTTTTGAAAGGGGCCATTCCAATTGTCAGAGTTGTTAAGACAAAACTAGGTAATCCAACATAACTCAAAAAGTTTTGTTCCTGCACAAAAAAAAACCTTCAATATTAATTTTACGTTTTTAATAAATTTGTATACCAAAGCGTCATGCAATAATTGTTTTGCAACAGTATGAGGGGACACCAGACCACCAGTCTCTGAAAGTTTTTGCGTTATCAACGGTTTCGACTTGTTTTCTTGTTCAAAACCAGGTGTGTCTGTGTCAGGAGGTAGGGCCAAAGTTACAGAAATGTTAAAGTCGTGCAATTCCATGTGCAGCGATTCCGCCAAGCCCCTCAAAGCGAATTTCGTAGCTGCATAGACAGAGTAGCCATATAGACCCAGTTGGCCCCCTTGGGACCCAGTGATGACAATGGTACCAGTCCTTCGGCCCTTCATTCTGGACACAAGGGCTTTTATTGGATATAGAGTAGCATACAAATTGATATTGATCATGTCATTCATTTGGGCCACACTGAGATCATCAAAGGTACCACATATGGCCTTACCAGCACAGCACACCAGCATATCAACAGGCAATTTACTGTCAGCATTTTGCAAATCTATTCTGGTTTCCTCAAAGACATTGCAATGTACTGAAAGCATTTGTAATTGTTGTTTCTCATCAACTCTCTTTGAATTCATTTCACTGAGGGTTTCATTTAAGGCTCCAGTGTTCCTGGCAACAATTGTAACATTGGCACCCAGTTCGGTGCAATGAATGGCCAATGCTTTTCCAATGCCACTTGAGCCGCCAATAATTAGCACGTGTTTCGCTTTAATTGAACCCCTCTTTTGTCCCAGCTTTGTTAGTTTACTAATTAAGTAGCACAGGATGCACAATGGCATAATTAGTATGGTGAAGAACATTTTGGATTTGGATTAGAGTTGCCCCACTAAAAATCTGAATTGTTAATTACCGGCACAATACAATTCCAGCACACACTGCTGAACATAAACAATGCAGTAGCCTCCTATTGCACGGTGGCGTGCATAGATGTGGCGTGGTGGCATTTAGCGTTATCCTTTGTGGCTTTGTGGGCAAGTGCAAGCAAGTGTATTTGTTTGTGTGCTGCATGTACTGTGCAGGTCCTGAAATACGCTGAAAATCTTGTTTTCTGTCAAGGACGTCAGCTTGAAGATAATTGCCGATGGTCCGCTGCGGTTTGCTTTGAGTTTTCGGTGAGAGAATGCCAATAAAACCTAAAAGAAATGTGATTCTAAGTGTTTCAACCAGCACAGATAATAGCTAATGATGCAATACCTCTCGTAGTGATAACGTGAGAAATTTCAAAAAAAGTAACACATGGTAATCAAGAAACATGTTAAGATTTGGCTCCCGAGTTGACAGCAACGTTATCTATAAGTGCACTGTTCGATTGCTGGAAGACACTGAAATCTTAGAATGTGAATTCAGGGTAAGCAATTTGCTGGCAGCAGTTTAACCAGATTAACATTGATTTCTTGCAGGCTCACCACAAAGGTAAATATTTACTGGAGTATGTCTGCCAACAATTAAATTTAATTGAGATGGATTACATGGGCTTACGCTATGTGGACATCAATGATCAGAGAGTAAGTGGTTTGCAAGTGCAGTGAATAAACTGGGGCAACATTAAATATGATAACTTTCTTGCAGCATTGGTTAGACTTAAGCAAATCAATAGTAAAACAAGTGAAAGATTTGGACCCGGTTCTCTTCAGTTTTCGCGTCAAATTTTATCCACCAGATCCATTTAAGGTCAAGGAGGAGATCACCAGGTACCAGCTGTTTCTTCAGCTCAGACGCGACTTGCTCCACGGCCGACTGTATTGCATTCCAAGTGAAGCAGCCCTCCTGGCAGCTTACATTATCCAGTGGGAGCTGGGGGACTATGATCCAGAGATCCACAATGGGAACTATGTGTCAGACTTTAAGATTTTAATTAAGCAAACTGAGGTGATAGAGGAAAAAGCAATGGAGATACACCAAAAGCAATTAAAGGGCCAGACGCCTGCTCAAATGGAGAATGCGTTTCTTAAGTTGACCAGTCAGCTGGACACGTACGGCGTCGATCCCTACTCTGTTAAGGACCACAAAAGTAGCCAGCTTTATCTAGGAATCAATCATAGCGGTATTCTCACAATCCAAGGTAGCAAAAAGACGCACCACTTTCGATGGGCCGACATTCAGAAAATCAATTTCGAAGGGAAAATGTTCATAGTCCATCTGAATTATAATGATGTAAGTGAAAGCTCGCGCTATTATTATTCCCGAACGATCGATAATAATTTTTATTTATAGAAAAAGCACACGGTTGGTTTTAAGTGTCCCACCGGGGCCTCGTGCAGGCACATTTGGAGATGCGCCATGGAGCAAATGTTGTTTTTCACGTGAGTTTTCAAAATTACTTTGCAAAATTGATCGGTAGTAGATCATGTGTTATGTAAAAAATTTAGGAGTTCGGAAGCGCCATCGATCGTCTCCGGCGGCGGTTTTTTCTCTTGGGGCACCAAGTTTCGATACACTGGTCGCACGGAGAAAGAGATCTTGGCCGATAAAGGATCCCCCTCTAGAGATGAATCGAACAACGAAAGGACAGCTAGCCTTCGGAGAAAGGCATCTAGCGTTCCGGCAACTCCGTCAACTCCGCTGCAGCCTCATTTGGGCTACAGCGGTCTGACGAGGTCCAGCCATTCCGATGCTGGCGGTTCCCGAATGGAAACCTGCAGCAGTACCGGCCTCTGCTCGATCCTGGATGGACCCGGACAGATCTACGCGGACGTGTCGGCTTTGGAGACTGTGTGCGAAGACCAGGAGGGAGCCGGTGCCACCAAGTTGCGCACCAGTGTCCTCAAGGAGGACTCCATGGACCGCTTCAGTGATTACTATTTCCGCGACTCTTTCGAGCACTCCTCCTCCGAATCCCAACTGAATCTGAACAATTTCCGCAGCTACGAGGCAACGAATCCTTCTCACCGATCTAGCCGTAGCCAGACACCGTTATCTTACTCTCAGGTAGATGGGCGAATCTGTTTGCCAAATATTAGCCACAATAATTCCGCGAACAAGCACGTGCAGAGGATAAGAAAGTTCAATTTACTCAAGGCCTTCGTACCGTCGTTCGTGATCGTCACCGTCTTAGTGATCGTCTTCGCGATCTTCTTGCTCGAATCGGAGAACGAAGCGCTGACACGCATTAGGAACACGCCGGAAATCAACTCGCTGAGGTACCATTTCTACGACCCGCTGAAGCAGTCCTTGCGAAAATTACTTTCCAAGGTATTTTTTTGAAACTAACTATATTTTTACCTAATGCGAGAAGCAAACAAAAGACCTTTTGTCATTAATCGATAACGATGTAAAGGATTTTTCCAATTATTGCTTATTGTTACAATTACAAATGTGTAGCTGAAACGATTCAAAACATTACGAGCACAAATCACATGGACAATTTCGAAGAGAACTCCGTAATCAATCAAAGCTTTCAATAAGTCTAAAATAAATACAATTATTTATCGAAATTGATATCACGCGGTACTCAAGCAATAAGTGATTTCAGTATATAAGCCAAATTTTCTTATCTAGAGTACATAATTACTAATAATAATTACGGTGAAAAATAATAGTGACGTCAACGATGTGGTCGAATTACATTCCTTCATTCATTTCCTTGTAATGTTAATTTATGTGGACAACGTACTGGCCCAAGGCACATTAACTTTAATATTGAGATTACTTTTTATAATTTATAGTTTTATACATATATATCTTTATTTTTGATAGTACAAAATGATGGCAGAAATACTTTGTGAAAGTTTCTTTTTTAACAATTTTTTATATTTATTTAAATGATAAGCTCTATTTTTTATATGTACAACGTACCAGTGTTTTTTTGAAGCACCCGAAACGGAAGCAGTGTGCTTCTAACGATCTTTTATGTCAATTGTATTGATTATGAACACGAATATTTATTACGTACTGTATAATTATATTATAATTTAGATTTATAAACGATTTTGGGAGCTATGTGTTTATAATTCGGCGTGTAATTTTTTAACTGAAGTTCGTAATGAAAGGGCGATCTTTGGAGTATCCTGTGCGTCACTTGACAATCGGGCAGTTGGTCAATTTCGATTACTTCCCCCGATTCCTTCTTGCTGAACTCCGGATACAAGTCGTCACCGGGCAACAAGCTGAAGAACAAATCGCCCACTTTTAAGTTTACCGGTAGGAACGAATCCAAGCCGCAGTTGTCCCGATCGTGGGCAAACTTATTGAGGCGATCGATGTCGCCGAAATTGGCCACGCGCGAAATTTCGTAAAACTGCGGCGGCGGCAGCGCGATTTCCCTCCGTTCGCTTCTCCTCAGGAAGTCCTCGGCCGTGTTCCACTGAAAATTTTGCTTACAAACAATGCGGCTATAATAGATTTTCTTACTTCGACACTTTCGACCTCGTGTTTTTCAGGAAAAACCGCCGGAGTTTGGTGGAAACAAGCCACGTAGAAAATCGTGTCGAATCTCCGGTGGAACGTGAACGGAGTGATCCAATTGCTCCATTCTTTCAGCGCCCAAACGTCCGGGTATATTTCGAATTCGCGACAGAGTTGCAGGAATTTTTCGGGACCGTTATGGACCTTCTCCTGCCATTGAATAATTTCCGGACACTCTAAAACGTCAGTCGTGAACGCATCCACAGCAAACGGTCTAAGGAAAACTACCCACGAACGGAGCCCACTTGGCCGGTCTTTCTCTGTAATTCGTTTTGAAACTGCGACAGATTAAAATGCCGCACTCTTCGAATGTTTCCCTGATGGCCCCGATGCGTAGCGACAGATATGGCGGAAGTTTTTCCGCCGTGCCGTTTTGCAAGATGGCTGCCACGTTGTGCCCGACCGGAGCCAGTTTTCTGAACGAGTCCTCTTTGAAGCCGAATTTTTCGTACAGACTCAGCCAGTCTCTCGTCCTGTCAGCTTCGCAAATTTTCCCGCCGGGAAAAACGTGCGTGTTGGGCATAAATCCCGATTTGGCGCTACGCACTATTGAAAGCAACTTGTAGTTGCACGTCTTGTGCGAAGGGACGAAGGAGGTTTTCGCCAGCAGAATCAAACTGGACGATTGTTGCAAAGCTGCCTTCTTTACTGACATATTGATTACTGAAAGTTTGTTTATAAAATATTGATAAACTATCGATCGTTTTGTGCATCCACTTACATAAACAATTTTCGACTTTTTTACAGCTGTACTTGTGCGTAAGATTGATAAGAAGCAACTAGGACAATTAGGTCAAACTGCATCAGAAGCAAAAGTGCATTTTCTTTATACGGACAAACATAAATTAGTTTTACGAGTTTTCTGATAACCGAAAGTTATATTTACAGTAATTATCGGACTGTACTCGACAGAGCAAAGTTTCTGACTAACTACGGCGGCTTTTATTGCCTCAGAACTACATTACGAGAGTAATGACATGTGTGACTTTATTAGCATGCGAGTGCTAATGACTATTAATTTCGGAAAACAAGCAAAAGGTTTTAGTATTTACTGTCTGTTTATGAAATTATCAAAAAAATGCATAAGCCGTAAAAGTTACGGCGAAAAAACGCATCAAATTCGTTGTTTTTTTCCGTGTTTTTCCTAAAGAATCCTTGATGAGTCCCGAATCCTTTGGGAATTTTCACGTGTTTAACATGTAGCAGGCTGGCCAACGGAGAGGACCAAAAACTGTTCGGCTCTTTCCGGGCCGTAATGGGCGTGACTTCACGGGACAAGCCTATCGCAGGGCTCCATCTTTCGGGACACCAGGAAATCGTCTGAGGGTTGCCGAAGAAGAGAAGTGCATAGTTGATAGTAGGGTGATAGCTGCACAAAGGTGGTTTTAGTGAACTAATCGCGGAAATCGTGAGTTATAAGAGAAAGTGCGAGAATCGCGAGCAGCGGAAGTGAAGAATTGTGCGGATGGACCTACTGGTGGAGAGGCGAGCATGAAGAGACCGCAGCAACACAATACTCGGACATTCTTTACAGATCTTTTCAAAATGGAGTACTATGTGAAACACTTGTAATAACACCGACAGTCGCTATATCGTCGCCGATACCGCCCAAAAGACAACGAACTCATTCGCATAGCACGAAAAGTGCTCGCCCGTGGTCCTCGCGAGCCTTTCCTCCCTCATCCGCGTCTCGCCGAAGCCGTAAAATCGCGAAATTCGCTAATGTTATTGTTTGTCTACACTGGGATGCTGTATATATAATGACCTCAGGAGTGTAATTTCCGCTCGGAAAATCTATGCGAAAAGGTAAGAAATTACTTTCCACTTGTGCATCGCTCGATTCTCGTTTCGGTCGCCTCTGTTTCCTCCTTCGGCGTACGCTTTAAGACCCCTCAAGTGGCCGACCGATGAGAGTATCCGAAGAAGTGTGCATTTTGCCATTAGCGCTTCGTGGAAAATCAAAGGGAAACGTAATTAACGAATTACGACCGCAAAATATACGTAACGCGATAATTATCGCGTTTTCACTCTTTTCCAGATATTCGCATATTGCATGCCCATTCAATTCGAATATAATTGCAGGTCATGTGTAATTAACCCTCGGCGACATTCGATTGCAATGTTTATCGTTATTTAAAAGATTTTAATTAGAATGAACCACCGGAATGGATTGCCCGTTTAATCGTTATTTATACGCGAGCTTCAAAAGCTTTTCGCATTAGTGCGTTTTTCACCATATACGAAATTGCAATTAAAATTTCATAAAACGCTACTACTATATTCGCCTGTCTTTTGTCCGCGCTCATTAATCTTTTCATATTCCGTGTGCCGGCCGTAATTACACGGACGGACAATAAATGCAATAATTGCGAATTCCATAATTAGTACCTAAATACCAGGAATGTAAACTTCAAAGAAATCGTCCAGAAAATCAGTTATTTCAGCGGAAAAAAAAACAAAAACGAAACGGGAGAAAGAGCAAAACAAAAATGATGAGAAATCGCAGAAATGCATGTTTCGTTTGATGAAGTTCTTCTTATTGGACGCAATTTGTCAATAAGCAGCGCACGATTAGCGCGAATAATAATGGAAGCAAGCGGAGACCGGCTAATAACACCTCAAAGCTTTTAAATATTTGTTTTCGAACGAAACACGTAGCCAGACATGCAGTTGTACAATAAATTCTTAGCAGAGAAATCACCATATATTATATATTGTAGTCGTACGTGTTTTCAATGTTATTAAGTGCCATGGCAAATTGAATGGCATATGCATTCATTATAATACTGTAAGGCCGAGTGAATTTTATGCCTTTTCCCTTGCCTCTCGCTCTATCTCTCTCTCTCTCAGTGCCGGCACTCCGTTCGGGGGGCACAATAGTCGTCGACTGATCGGTTTTCATTGTTTGCATTTCGTGAAATATGATTCGGCCCATTACTAAATTGTACTCATTTACTTTTAGATTTACATCCGCATGCATTTACCTCCCGCTTGCTTGTTTTTGCCGGTGAAAAAGAATGAACGAAAACAAAAAAAAAAAAACAAGGGAAAAAAGCAAATCATAATCGTTTGCGCCATCACAAAGCGATTGTTCGCAGATGGCAATTCTTATTCAGACGCGCGCTCCGCAAATTGCAATATATGACGGACATCGCGTTACGTTTTTCCCGCTCGCAATTTTTCCAACATAACATTGTCATATCGAATTAAAAATGCTTCATTGTTGTATAAACGAAAAGTTACACATGTAACTCTATATTTGCTTGCTTCGGGGGGTTGCGGGGGCGGCACGCTTTTCGTGCTTTTTTAATTGCGCGCTTTTAATAAAACATTCGTCTGCAATATTTGGCAAACGAAAGGACAATTGAAATTCAGATGCATTTGCGGTTGGTTGCTTGCGTTTTCATAAATAAGGGTAGTTTTGCTTTTGAGCTAGGTTACCGAGGTGCGGAACAGAGGTGAATCAGACAAAGAAACAGAAGAAGAAGAAGAAGAAGAAGTAGACGAGGTGGACGAATGCAAATTTAATTTACTACTGCAAATTGAACGAAATTGAATTGCAAAGTGTTCATTTGTAGGCACCGTGCCGATGCGCGTTAACAAATAATTAAATGTTTAATAAAAATGTTATCGACTCCCTTTCGGACTGACAAGAATTGATTTCGATCCGAGCGCCGGATTGAAAACTGTGCGTGCACTTTATTAAATTTAATACAACTTATTGAAAAGTTCAAAGGGAGATCGCGTTGAAGCAGCAGTACTTACTTACTGCAACATATACGCTTTCGATTCATCTTTATTTAAAGTGATTGCTTTCATGCAACTTTTTTCCACATATTTCTTATTGCTCGAATAAACAAACAAATG
The DNA here is from genome assembly GCA_030556065.1 of Holobus sp. GC000080. NCBI lineage: Eukaryota > Metazoa > Arthropoda > Insecta > Coleoptera > Staphylinidae > Holobus > Holobus sp. GC000080. The sequence continues at coordinate 128,497 of JASKGO010006148.1, forward strand.
GGCTAAGTAAACGTGCCTGTGTCACTGAAGGAGTTTAGTTTTCGTGAACCGAGCGAATATAGATAGATACGTAGTTTATGTATTTGTGGACGAAAGTTTTCAATGCAAGCACTGATTGTGCTGAGATAAAATGTTTCTTCTTCTTACTTCCAAAGATATAATATGATCGAATAGTTTCATTTAGCCTCCTCCTTCTCTACTATGGTTCGGGATAGTTGCGTCACTTTTGAAAAGCTCCAATTAATGCACGGAAGTGATTTATATCCAAACATTTCCGGCCGGCACGGTGCACACGCTTTGCAAACTCTAAGAACCGATCAATATTTTCATAATCTCAGCTTAGGCCCGTCAGGATCTATTCGGAAAGTAATTTTTCCACTATCACATGCGATATTGCACTAATCTCGAAGACAATGACAGTAGCCGTTGATGATGATTGAGGAATCAATCGCCAAATTGCGTCGCGCCATTCTATTCGTTTTCTTTTGCAGTGATGAGGAGTATTGTGCGCGCCAGTGGCATGCACACTGCATCTTCATGGTGCTAACGGTCAGCAGCAGAGCCGGATCTTCCGGAGCGGCGGCCGCACTGTACGTTTGTTGGTTCCTTTTGGCGGTGCTAGTGCCCGGCACCGTCGATGGAGGCGTCCTTTTGGCACAGTACCCGGCCCCCGTCTCCCCCGACCGTTTGCGCTTCTCGCACCTGGCGGTCGACCGAGGCAGCGGACGCATCTTCGCGGCGGCCACCAATCGTCTTCTGCAGTTAACCCCCAATCTGAGGCTGGAACACGAAGTGGCCACCGGGCCCAAGAAGGACAGCCCCTTGTGTCACGCGACGGGCTGCCATGACCCGGCCATTCCTACCGCGCTCATGGACAATTACAATAAGATCCTCCTGATCGAGCCCGAATCTCGTACGGTCATTGTGTGCGGCTCGCTGTCGCAAGGTGCTTGCTACAAGTACCACTTGGATAACATTAGCAAGGGGTCCGAGTTCATTCCGAAGAGCATCGCAGCGAACGACCCGATGGCCTCAACTTATGCCTACATCGGGCCCCGCAGGTACAATCCATGGGCGCGTTCGAATATTATGTACGTGGGGACGACGTTCACGAACAACGGCGAGTACAGGCATGACGTGCCGGCCATATCCAGCCGGGACCTGGACACGCTCGATTTCGCCGAGTACTCGTTCAGTAAGCAATCGCTGGTTAGTATAGACGTTAAGTATCGGGACCACTTTTTGGTCCAGTACGTGTACGGCTTCAACGCCACCGATTACGCGTACTTCGTTATCGAGCAAAAGCAATCTCATCTTCCGGGACAGGAGGAACAGGGATACGTGTCGCGCTTAGCGCGCACCTGTATAAACGATGCCAATTACGACAGCTATACGGAGGTGACGCTGCAATGCGTCGACGGCGATCAAAAGTACAATCTAGTTCAGGATGCCAAACTTACGACTGCCAGCAGCGAATTGGCCTCGGCGCTGGGGCTGCCCGGCGGCGCCCAGGTACTCGTCGCGGTTTTCAGACCGTCGAAGGGCATCACGAACGAGCCGCAGCCAAATTCGGCCCTCTGCCTCTACCCGCTGCGCGAAATCGAAGCGAAATTCAACGAAAATATCCACATGTGTTTCAACGGCAGCGTCAAGTACAGAAATATGGGCTACGTTTCCGGACCGATACAGGACGGCAAGTGCCCCAGCGCCGGAAACGCCGGCAACGTTCCTAACTTCTGCGAAGCCGGCCTCAAGATATCCGGCGTGACTCCAATTATCAGCAACGCGGCGCTAGTTTTCAACAATATTTCTTTATCGGCCGTCGCGACCGCTTCCACCGGCAGACACGTGCTCGCGTTCCTCGGCACCACCAACGGCCGCATCAAGAAAGTTCTCCTATCGGCTCCCACTCCGGCGGAGTACGAAGAAGTTATTGTCGATGCCGGCAACGCCATTCTGCCGGATACAACCCTATCTCCTAACGGAGATTATTTATACGTCCTTTCTACTTCCAAGGTGCGTACCGTTAAATTTATCACAGCAATTATTGCCAGACGTTCATTAAGCTCTCGTCACTTTTGAATCCTCGTTATTCGGCGATGTATGTGCTGCGACGTAAATTTAATTTCTTACAGATCTCGAAAATAAACGTGGAGCACTGCAGCAGCTACACAAACTGTTCGTCGTGTCTGGAATCGAAGGATCCGTACTGCGGTTGGTGCTCCTTGGAGAAAAGGTAAGCTAAGCTTCAGATGGAATGAATGAATCGGGTTATTTCCGTTGGGCTAATTAATTGATCCGTCTTTTGCTTGTCTGCTTGCGCAATTAGGTGCACTGTACGTAGCGCGTGTCAGAAGGCTTCGCACAGTTCTCCGCGTTGGCTGTCCCTGGGTACCGGACAGCAATGTATAGATTTCGAACAGGTGCTGCCCGATCGCATACCATCGAATCAAATGACCACCGTGCGATTAACCATTCGGACCCTACCGGAATTGCCGTTCGGTGCCAAATACAAATGCGTCTTCGGTACCGCGGATCCGATCGATGCCGTCGTCGCCGAGTACGGCCTTTCCTGTTCGACGCCCGACATCAATTCCAGGCCCGCGATTCCTCCGAAGGAGGATCACGTCTTAGTTCCTTTAAGTGTACGTTCGTCCGAGACCAACAAAGATTTCGTTTCGAGGAATTTCGCCTACTACGATTGCTCGAGACACACCACTTGCATGGATTGCGTGAAGTCGCAATGGGCATGCAACTGGTGCGTCTATGAGAACAAATGCACCCACAATACGTCCACCTGCCAACGAACCGTCATAAGCGGAGAAAATGTAAGGATTCGATCGATTGCCAGGGTTTGGGCGGTTGTATCACAGTTGTTGTTATTTTCTGCGTGCAGAATCAAATAGTTCTTCCCAATCATGGTGCCAGTTACTGTCCCCGCTTCAAACGGAAAGACATTTTGTTGTTGCCCAATAACGTCCCGATGGAGATGGTTTTCGAAGTCGAAAATCTACCGCATCCCCAAGCAGGCCACACGGGTTTCCAGTGCATAACGAACATCGAAGGGGCCAAAATGTTGGTACCGGCTCGTGTCGATTCCAATAGGTTCATTATCTGCGAGAAGCGAATAGTACGTAATCCTTCAATCATTGATTATTAACGTTAATTCATTGGCGGGTGATTATTATTTTGATGTTATTTCAATAGTATTCTTATGAGGATAATTCCGGGGAGTATGAAGCTAGCGTCAGTGTGGTCTGGAACAGGAACCACCACATTGATTCGATGAACGTGGTTCTTTATAAATGTGATATACTAGGATCTCATCGCGAACATGCCGATTGTTCCTTGTGCGTAACACGAAACTCTAAATACAAATGTACCTGGTGCGGTACCTCTTGTACTTACAGCGAGTCATGTCTGGGCACCTCGCACGTCGAATGTCCGAAACCCCGGATCGATATGGTTAGTATTATTGGTTATTGATATTTAAATTTAAATAATCTATCTGTTGGTAACGGAAAAATTTGAATTTTTGTGTCCGTTCGAAATAGATCAAGCCACTCAGCGGGCCAATCGAAGGCGGAACGTTGGTGACTATCGAGGGCAGTAATTTAGGATTAAAACGCGAGGACGTCAGTGGCAAAATACGTATTGGAAATGTGCCATGCGAGTTGGTGAATTACGAAGTTTCGGTACGAATTCAATGCACGACTGGGCCATCAAGAGTTGAAACTACCGCTCCGATTATCGTTGGTAATGAGGCCGGCTATACGGAATCGTCGGTCGAGTTCAGCTACAAAGACATACGACTTTCGAACGTCTATCCTTCGATCGGGCCGCAGTCGGGCGGCACTCAGTTGGCCATAACCGGACAATATTTAAATATCGGTTCCGAAATCACGGCATATTTGGACGAATACGTTTGCCAAGTGAACGTGACACAGGCATCCAGTTCTAGACTGACTTGCATCACCTCAAAGGCAGCCAGGCCTACTAATATTGCCAAAATTACTCTAAGCATAGATGGTGCGAATAGAACTCTGGAGGGGAATCCCTTCAACTACACGCAGGATCCCACGATACACGAGATCAAGCCGCTGAAGAGTTTCGCTTCCGGCGGTCGCATGATCTTCGTCCACGGATCTAATTTAGATAGCATACAGAAACCGGAAATGGAGGTGTACTCGTACAACGATCCAGTTTCGATCAACAAGACTGTTTGTAAGGTATTGAACGCTAATCAAATGGAATGTCCTAGTCCTGCGGTGAATCGACAATTCTACACTGCCAGCACGCGGGCCACCCGATCAATTCATAAGCACGCGACTAATCCCGAGAACCATCTCATTCTAAGAATCGCTTTTGTCATGGACACCGTAATGTCCGTACGTGATCTCGAGAAGCATTTCGTAAACCTCCGCAGTCAACTGCTCTACGTTGAGGATCCAAAGTTCTTTGAGTTTCCCAATCAAGTAAAGTTGTACAAAGGAGACACGCTGGTGATTGAGGGAGAGAATCTGAATATGGCGAGTGACGAGACTGATGTAATGGTAACCATAGGGCCTAAAGCATGCAACGTGACTAGTTTGGCAATGACCCAATTGGTATGTTCACCGCCCGAGCATCAACCAGGAGACACAGACGAAAACGGTATTAAGGTAATGTCGTCGAACATATTATTTTATCTGTACAAATCGGACTTCAAACAAATACTTCACATTTCAGACTGACACTAATTTACCTTTGGTCGTCGTAAGGGTCGGACGCAGTTTGCGCTTCCCCATCGGTTATTTGCGCTACGACGTTCTAAAGCCATTCGCGTTTCCACCGGAGGCCATCATTATGATCCTTGCCGGCTGTGTACTTTTCATAATTTTCTTCATCGGCATCTTGATAGTGTACAGAAGAAAGTCCACTCAAGCGGAAAGGGAATACAAGCGCATCCAAATTCAAATGGACACACTGGAGAGTAATGTTCGTTTCGAGTGCAAGCAAGCTTTTGCAGAACTGCAGACGGACATGACAGACTTGACCGCTGATTTGGAAAATTCTGGTATACCGACACTCGATCACACTAGCTACGTCATGAAGGTCTTCTTTCCCGGCGTAACTGACCATCCCATCCTGAATGCACCTAAAGTGCGCATCAACGGACCAAGAACTAATTACGATACAGCCATGTTACATTTCGAGCAGCTCATAAATAATAAGCATTTCCTTTTGCGGTTCATTGAAGTCTTGGAGAACCAAAAATCGTTCAATATTCGTGATAAGTACGGCATAATCAATTAATTGCAGCATTTTTTTTTTAAATAATTTCATAAATTTTTAGAGTTAATGTCGCCTCGTTACTGATGGTCGTTCTCATGGATAAGATGGAGTACGCCACTGACATTTTGAAGTGCTTACTCTGGCGCCTAATGGAGAAATCTGTAAATACAAAGCATCCGCAATTGATGCTGCGACGCACCGAAAGCGTCGTCGAGAAAATGTTGACTAATTGGATGGCCTTATGCATGTATTCCTATTTGAAAGATTACGCCGGCTCGTCGCTGTTCCTCTTGTTCAAAGCGATAAAACATCAAATCGAGAAAGGCTTAGTCGATGCCATAACTCATGATGCCAGGTACTCTCTATCTGAAGAGCGCCTGCTGCGGGAACAGATCGAGCATAATGTTGTTACACTGCATATTGTACAGGACGATCTGGATGAAAAGATTCAGTGCAAAGTACTCGATTGCGACACGATCAGTCAAGTGAAGTCGAAAATATTGGACGCCCTATTCAAGAACACGCCGTTTTCGTTGCGCCCGTCGATTTATGAGGTAGACCTCGAGTGGCGTCACGGAAGGGGCGGCCATCTGACATTACAAGACGAAGACTTGACCACGAAGACCATCAACGGGTGGAAGAAATTAAACACGTTGGCGCATTACGGCGTCAAGGAGAGCGCAGTAATGTCATTAATTTCCAGGCAGAACGATAGCTTTAACAACTATAAACAGGCGTGTCATAATTGCGTATCGGGGATTTATTACAATAATTCACAGTCGCCCATAATTACAGCCAACGGCGACATTGAAGCAGGGATGAATGCTAGAATTTATCACCTGGTGAAGCCAATAGATGACCATCAGTTTTTAAATAGCAAAACGTCGGAGCGCACGCACAAAGCCATACCGGAAATATTCCTCACCAGGTTGCTCTCCACCAAAGGCACCGTGCAGAAATTTGTCGACGACTTCTTCTGCACCATCTTGACGGCCAACGACTCTTTACCGCCGGCCATCAAGTGGTTATTCGACTTGCTGGACGAGGCCGCCATCAAATACAACATCCAAGACCACGAGGTAGTGCACGCTTGGAAATCCAACAGTCTTCCACTGAGATTTTGGCTGAACTTCATCAAGAACCCGGACTTCATCTTCGATATTAACAAGGCACCCACGCTCGACTCGTGTCTGTCGGTCATCGCTCAAACGTTTATGGACGCGTGCTCGACCACCGAGCACCGTCTCGGCAAGGACTCGCCATCGAACAAGTTGCTCTTCGCGAAGGATATCCCGAGGTACCGCGACATGGTGGCGCAGTTTTACAACGACATCGCGCTGCAGAACACCATCACCGATCAAGAGATGTGCTCGGCCATGCAATTGCTTTCGACCGAACAGGCCGACGAATTCGACACTGTAGCCGCCCTCAAGGAACTCTACATCTACGTGACGAAGTACCGAGATCAGGTAATACTATTCAACCCAAACAAAGGGGCAGTGTGAAATTAATTCGAGAACAATTTAAATTGCAGATTCACGAGGCACTGGAGTGCGATGCGGCTTGCCGTCGTCAGCATTTGGGGCATCGATTAGAAAACGTCGCTTGTACCTTAGGCGGTGAAGATACATCAGCATGCTGACCAAACCAGTCACCTGATCATACTCACTTTTCGCGACATCCCCATTACTAGATCCGACAAGTAGTAGGTGTGTTGCTTGCCGTCAAAGGAAAAACCGCAAGAAAAAAGATGCTCTTCTGTGATATTAGCGCAAGATCAGGTGACTGTATCGTTAGGACACGTTACTTAATTCTCCGTCGGCTGACCTTAGAAAACGTGAAGATAGCCAAGTAATTTTTGTCTAGTACCTTAATACGAAAAGAAAAGAAAAAAAGAAACGCAGAGTCCGTAAAGTAAATTAAAACTTACCCAGTAGCTGCATACTTCGATCGTTGGAAAGAAACAGTACGTATTGATTGAAAGAAGCATTCGTCGTTCCTAATTTCAATGTACAACACGGTTCAGGATTCTCATCACTAATTAATCGGCTGTCGAAATTACTTCGGGATAACTTCTCGTCTTCTTTTCTTGAGTGCCTCGCTTTTGCTGATGGGACGAGTTAAAAATGTATAAATATTATACATAAATACCTAGTACGTTTAAGCATTCGATGATGGGTTCTTTTTCTCCGCTCCGGTTTCGGACCGTTTTAATTTCCAAACAATGCGTCGACTTAGAACTACCAGCTTAATGCGCGCGCGCCCTAGATGACGACAGTAATAACAATATAAAAAATTGCTAATCGTAATTTTCAATGTTTTTGCAACGATTTCTTATTTGTTTGGAGCCTAAAACGGTTCCTAAGCTTGCAACGAAAGGAACCTAATAGTGTAATAGGTGTCACACGATCAAAAAGGCACTAATTTTTATTAATTATGATCGGTAAGAATGATAACGATGCTGACTAGTAGATTAGTTTTAGAAAATTTCATCATTTGATTGGCAATGAAGTTTCACAGCTTTAATTAGGCGATTTAGGTGACTGCGTTCGATAGACGTCGAAAGGCCTAGTAAGGAGACTCCTCAATGTGATCTCTTTATCCGTCGTTTATGATTACTTTTTATTATCTCATTTTATTATATACAGACATATATATTATTTTTTATCGTAGTTAGTAGTACGTAAGGGCTCTCTAGTAAAAGCACTAAAAACAAGAAGCGAAAATGAAAATCGTCACCGGTCGAAGTCGAGAAGAAATTTGACCGCGCCAAACAGGTAATCGCTATTAACATTATTAATGACGTCTTGGCGGAACCGATTCGATTTTCGTTTATTTCGAATTTGCGCCGCACGATATTTTCGGTCGAGATCGCGAATCCCGCAAGAAGTTTTTCCTTTTGTCTCTTGGAATCATTGCCAATGAAATGCATTGGTCGTTCATAATGCATATACATACAATATATTTATCGTAACTGAACTGCATTTTTGTGAAACTTTCACGTCCAGTGATTTTCGTTGTGTTTTTACTAATTAAAATATGATGCGTATTTTGACTATTTTTTGTACATATTGAATTGTGCATATACATATTAAAAAAAAAATTATTATAGATATGTCCAATAACAGAAAAAGTGTTTATATAATAACAAACAAGAAACATTTATCAATATTTTATTAGAATTGTGTTTAGGATAAGTAAGGTCTCTAAGCGTAAATTTTATTGGAAATTTTGTACATAGTAACTACTACTAATTTAAAAATGGCCACATTGTATCAGTTTTTACATTATTACAGAATACAATTTTAAAGTAATTACAACTGAGTTAAAGTATTTTATTGCATCGATGGAACGGTGGGCCGCTGCTGTGCGGACAGGGGGCTACTAAAGGGCGACCTTTGACGGTCATACTTTTCGCAATAATGAGATTTAACGGTTTTGTATTTTGTTACTTGTAGTTACGTGTAATACGAGTGGACATTCCTGAAATAGCAACAATTTATCTGGTTCTTAATTGGAAGACGAGCTTAAAGGACGCGATTTTTATCTGCAGCGAACAGGAGGACCGTAAAAACGGCATCTTTTGCGACGCTAACAAAGGACTAAAAGTTTTTATGGATCGTTTTCTCGGCGCGCAACAAGAGGAGAAGCGCAAAATTTGTTTACTTTTGCGATTTGGCGTACAATGCAAACGGACAAAGCACTATGGCTATACATGCCATGCCATAGCTATATGAATTAAAACATAGGTACCTATATAGTTAATTAAAGTAAACGAAACAAGATCGATACTATTAAACAAATGACATGTAGGCGCACCTGCGGTTGCTAGGACTACAAGCACCTTTGAGGGTTTGGCCCTTGCAGGACTAACGTCGCGGGCAAAAAGAGTTCGAGTTCGGGATACGTCAGAGGCGGACGAGATGAAGCAATGACATGGGCAATAAATTGGTGACTTTCACTGAACAGCAACTCGAAAATTATCAGGCAAGTACCTTACGACCCACAAGCACCCATTGATGGGCAGTAAAATAAAATTATCGTCTCAGGACTGCACGTTCTTCACCCGCAAGGACATTCTAAGGTAACCATCGCTTAATTATATAGAACATTTAATGGCCGGGCGATAAAGAGCGAAATCTTTTGTCGCGCTTTTTACGCGTAACGCGCGCTTAACAATTAATGAGAAAGTGTTGCTTGCTTTTGTTTGGCGAGTGCAGAGTTTACAAGAAGTTTCGAGAGGTGCGGCCCGACCTATTTCCCAAAAGTATGACTGAAAATCAACCGCTGACCATTCGAATTCCGCTGAACGACATGGAAACCTTAGCCGAGTTGAAGGTATACCCTCGAATCCAAGTTGCGAAAACTCGTGCGAAACCGCAAATCAAAATTTGCCTCTGTTTTTGCGCAGGAGAATCCTTTCAGGCGACGCATTTGCCAAGTGTTTTCCCGGGACGGAAAAGGGAATCTCTCTTTCGAGGACTTCCTCGACTTGCTGTCGATATTTAGCGAGCAAGCTCCCAGAGATATTAAAGTTTACTACGCGTTTCGCATTTACGGTGACTGTTTTCTATAGAATTTCTAAGTTCGAATTGAATTATTCAAAGGGTGCCCCACTTGCGCAGATTTCGACGAAGATAATCACGTAGGTCCCGAGGACCTGGACCAAGCCATCAGGCTAGTCACCAACGAGGATCTGCCTCCGGAGGACATGCAGCAAATAATCGAAAAAGTCATCGAAGAAGCTGACGTCGATGGCGATGGTAAGTTGTCCTACATGGAATTCGAACACGTTATTACCAGAGCTCCAGATTTTCTTTCGACGTTTCATATTCGCATTTAGTTGATTGTTTGTATTTTCTGGTTGTTTATAATAAAACATATTTTCAAAGTGAAATTTGGAATTCGGTTTTTGGTATTGGTGGTGTACCCGGCATATCCAAAATATGCGGTATACCTTCTGCGTAATTTTGCAGAAATTTTTGGAAATCCAGCCGAAATTAAATTCCTCCATTAGAACATAAAGATTGTTTTCGTTTTCTTTTAAGTGACAGTCGTGCAGATTACAAATACTTACTTATTTTATCACAAAACAATAGCGACATTGTGGCCCACAAAATTTAAGACAGGATCGCCGAAGAAAAAAAAACTTGTAAAACCTGTCCAAAAAATTTTGGCAATACGAATACCGTGTTTCCCAATGGGTGTCCACCATTCCACTGATCTCATACGCTGATACGTTGAGATTTTCGCACAAGCGCTGAAAGAAAATACATCGTTGTTCACTTGTTCCAAAGACAAACCCCTCCAATCCGACAATCCATTCCCGAGCAGAACACCTATTTCGACTGGCGGTCCATTACGCCATCATTTTTTAAATTGCGTCCATATTATTTATGTGTGCGCTCGTACAATTTCCTGAAGCCGAATGAATTTCCGTCTCCCGAGACGCGGAGACAAGTTTTATCAGTATTGCGCTCGGTGCGCGGAAATAAAATAAGCGAGAGTCATAAACGGATGCGTATGTGCGGGGGAGGACAGACATCGACGGGACTCTCAGTCCTTTTGCGATTGATCAACTTCTCCCAACTGTTTGCCTGAAGGTCTGCGGGGATTCGCAGCGACGGATCAGCTATCCAGCCAGATCCGACAAAACTAAGTTTAGAGTCGCCCCGGCATGCAAGAAACGGCTCCTTCCAATTTCGTTCGCTTTCGAACGCGCGTGGCGAATTCTGGGAAACGTGCGACATGGAAAGAAGCTCAGCACTCAGCGACGCCCTCCAACCCCAGCTCTCTGGGGGCGGCAATTACGAAACACGAGTCTCCTACCGCCCGAACAGATTATTTGATTCATCATTCTGCTCGAGCACATTTTATTCACAGTTTTTGAACATGATCATACATAACATCACATTAGTTCTTATTTATAATAAAAAAATTAGATCTCCATAAATTATGAATTCATTTTAACGACCATAGAATATATATATCATATATTATATACATATATTGTATAATTATATATAAGACAACGAACGACACATTGTGACGCCGCAATAGAAGAATAATTTCTGTCTTTTCTTTCTCGTTCAAACTTGACTTATAGTTAACAATGTCCTTTTTTTAAAATTCATTTTTTCTTTTTTGCTCTTTTGTATAATTTTGAAACGAAAAGGCACGTATAGAGATATACACACTTACAGAGTACTGAATTGTTTCTAATACATTCATGCAAATTGATTGTCGAGTATGGAATCTGCTTCAAAGTAGGGTTTTTTTTGGTATATTATGTGTTGTTCTTGTGAATAATTGTATAAATAGGAACCGCAATGTATTTTCCGTCTCTTTGTTTTCGTCCGGTAATTGTAATTGCAATAATTGGTAGGTAGGTAGGTAGGTACAACGAGTACTTAGTGCACGCACAGACAATAAGTACCAATGAAATCCTGTATACTTATCGTTTGAATATGCGTTCCTCATTCGCTTTTGTTTTCTTACGTTTTTGTTTGCAGAAGTTGAGAAGTGTTTACTGTTTATGTAAGAGATTGGACAACAAGAAGAAATGCGCACTTTGTATGTAATGCAATGTATGCAATGCAATTTATGTATATAAATGCGAATGATCGTTATTTTATATATATACATATATGTATGTATGTATGTAATATGTCGGGTATGATGATTACATAAATGAATGTA